>JAVRXN010000004.1:48377673-48605173 GCA_033556935.1 Timema podura | reverse complement strand
ACTTTCTAGAGTGTTACCAAAACCGTGTGTGCTGGTGTCGCATTTCGTTGGTTGAGAAAATAAATAAATAGAAACTGCATCCCCAGAATAAGAAAGAACATTTTTATGTAAAGTCCAATTTCTATAGGAAGGGCCTTATAGAAAGTTGAAACTTGTTTTTTTAGGGCAAAAAGGAAAACAAAATTACTATTTATTTTTAATGTTATTTTATAGGCATTGATTACATCTATCAAAAGTAAAAGCTTCATATTATATGACATGACGTATAAATACGTTAAAGTAGATCTAGTAACTTTTCTAACTGTCAAATAAAGACCCTTCCTATGAAAAGTTGACTACATTTCACTAACCGGCCTCAAAGGCCGCAATTATATTTATATGTAAACATAGCCTATCTCATTTTTAAACAAACACGTTGCAGCATTACGTTTCTTAGAAGTACACAAATAAAATAAGTGTACACTTTGTTTAACCTGAAGGGCAACAAGCGTACCTTGGCTGTATTCGAATAGTCTACTTATGCGGCGTCGCCTTGGCTTATGGCGTTGATAGCTGCATATGCAATCACGTGACCAAGTGTAGATCTGCCCAAATAGTCGCGGACGAGACCGATACAGTCTTCTCGAAGTCTTGGTAACCATGGATACGGAAGGCTACCAGCCGTGCGCCTTCTCGCGGTGTCGGTTGCGGTGTTTGACTGGCAATTGTTTTAGTATTATTGTTTCGTCTGCTAAAGCACTGACTTCCGTTTTTCGCCATTTTAAATACGGTTGTTGCCGTTCGAATAGTTTGATGCAGTCTTCGCTATGAACAACGCGAGAAGTGTAAAATCATTAAGACTCCATCAAGTCTAAAACTCAAGGGTCCGACTAGGGAGTCTTGGACTATTCGGATACAGCCCTTGCTTAGTTCAGCTACAGTGCATCTTATAATAAAGAGACAAATTGGGATCTGCCAGTGTAAACGAAGTGTACATTCGACAGAAGAAATCAAAAAAGGCCATAATAAGTCTAAAAAACTTGATTTAGTTTTTTTGAAAATAATAATGATAATGATAATAAATGCACGTTGTGCTTCTCCCCCCCCCTTTTTTTTGTATATTAAATGTAAAAAAAAGTTACGATTTAAGTACTTGTATAATATATTATTCCTCGGTGATCATTTAAACAAAAAACCATTCTAAATGCTGCTCTATGAATATACTGTTCTAACTTGATTACCAAGAACAATATCAACTTCAAATCCAAAGAGAAATGATACAAAGTGAGATCATAAGGTGGGGCGTAGTGAGCGCCAGTTTAGTGCATTAATTTTGCAGTTTTTATAGCATAAACATTTTTTGGCAAAAATAGATTAAATATTTCTTCTATAGAAACATAGAGTTTAGCTTTCTGCACATGCTAATCTCAACAGTTCTTGAATATCTCTCATGAGCATAGCGGCATTTGGTGACAAACTTTTAAATGCAGAGAAAAAGTTGTCACTAAATTCCAGGACACCTTGACAGATATTAAAGAACTGTTGTGATTAGCATGTGCGGAAAACTAAACTCTATGTTTCTATAGAAGAAATATTTTATTTATTTTGGCCAAATAAATGTTTATTCTATAAAACTTCGAAATACCGCCCTAAACTCACGCTCACTAGCACCCATCTTAAGACTGTATCAAGGATAAGAACTTGACGTAATTCTTAACATGATGTACTTTGCATATTTTGAATGGAGACCACGAGGGTCTACTGTTCACAGAACTAATATTTTATATAATATGTGACTTAGCGACCACTTTTGAACATCAGGTTGGTTCAGTAAGTTACTTGACGAACTAACGTATACTAAGGATCAACATTTTAAAATATCACTCAAAGAAATAGCACAGGTATACCTAGATAATAAACAGGTAGAGTCCCACTATAATTAGCAGTCACCTCTTTGTCGGGGTCATTTCACCCTCTTTTGCAAGGATCCCTAGACAAAGAGCTGGAAACAGTAGATGTTGCCTCTAATGGACCTTAAAACCCGCCGACATCTACAGACAGAAAGACATTTAAGTGATAATAATTATTGTCCCTGACCTTGCGCAAGCGCGTCCTTCAATAAAACGACCAACTGCAATCACATTCCTCACGGACAAAACCACATGAACAAGCTTACTTACACTAACTTCCTTTTTTCATTCGAATTGCAGAATAAACACAAAAAGGTTGGAAGAGACTACTACAAAAATACATAGGCCTACAAACATATTTATATTTTTCGATAAACGTTGAACATGTTTTATTATTACTATTATTATTTTACTACATAATTACGAGAAATGGCAATTTAAAGATATATTATATTTCAAAGATCTCTGTAATTATTATATTTTACACCCCATCCAGCAACTAGCTAAGTCTAAACGTATTTCGTTTATGTGTTAGGTTTAAGGAAGATAGAGTTTAGAGGAAATATTCTCATATTTGTATGAAGGTAGAGTGGGAAAGCATTTAGGAAAAACCTCTTGAGTTCATCAAGTCAGAATTGGAACAAGGTATAGCCGTCACCAGCAAACTAGACTATATATGATTGACGTTCAGTCCTAGTGCCTACTGGTCCGGGTGAAAACTTAACTTTGTATAAATTCATGTTTTATGCTTGTTTTTATTTAATTTGTATTGTCAACACAACACAGTACAATGAAAACATCAAGCCACTTACCATCGCCATTAAAATTTGTACATCTAAATTTTAAATTCAATAGCCATGTTTTTTTTTAAATTTAACAGGGGGTCAGCTAGATATACCGTAAAGAAAAATTGACGAATTTTTGTGTTTGTACTAAAGAAAACGATAAGAAACTTTTAATCACTTTAAATTCAAAATGTAATCTACAATAAAAATATATATTTGAATTAATACATTTCTAGTATTTTTTTCCTTTTTCAAGCCCAGAGGGGCCAAGTTAGATATTGAGGTGGATCAAAAAAACCATGTATGTGCCCTCAGGAGCATATATTAGGCAACCTTTCCATGCTATTTCATTTTATTTTAAAAAAAATCCCAATACGATACGAGTTGCATGGTAGTTGTTTCTCGATGAAATGAGTCCCTATGTGATAGCGGGTTTATTTTCAAAGTTATTTTAATAGGTAACAAACACCAAGTGAACCTCAACCTAAACGGGCTGAGTGTACATTATAGTTCACGTTAAAAAACACTTTGGTTTATTTTAGAGCGATTTATTTCAAACCTTGCCTATTATCTTTTTTTCCTAATCTATATCCGCGCATGCGCTTTACTTATTGGGTAATACAATCCACATACTTTAGTCTAAAGAGGAGTTAATTTGCGTTAACGTTTGTAGGTTATATACAATATCTGCAACGTCACCACTTAATGAAAACTGTCAGGTTTAGAGTCTAATAGCTGAAAGAGATAAGTTTTCCACGGTATGTGAGCCCAGTTGACCCCCCTAACCCCTAAAACCTCTAGACATGAGAAGGGCCTTCTTTGAAGAAAGGAAATCTCACCAGGGGGAGGGGAGGTGAGGGATGGAGGGTGAGAAACTCTAGGGGGTCAAAAGTTCTTTTATAAGAAACCGTAAAAATGTTGCATTTCTTAAACGTGCCCGTCAAAACGTTTCTACCTTACGATAGCCGTCAAAAGTATGGGAGGATGAAAATTTTGTAAATAGTAGGATCTCCCAAATAAATTTAAAGAAAATAAATGGAGATCATCGAACCATATCTGAAAGTTTATTTCCTTAACAAATATATGTATATACACGCATGAGTTTGGTACAGGCGAAAAAAGGGAGGGGTGAACGGGGGAGGGGTTGTTTCCAGTTGGATGATACAAAAAAATTAAACGGTCGATTAGAGACTAGGTTGGTGTGAAATTGAAACTTGTATGGTTGTTTGAGCACTATCAATACTAGAGTTTGATTTGTAGTTTTGGATGACTCCTCCATTCTCCCTCCAGTGAAACAATAGTATTTATTCAACTAGTGGAGGCGAAGTTTACCCTTTCAACCACAAAAGCGCGCTCCACCACGACACAAAACAAAAAAATAGAAGAAGCTTCTTCCCCTTAGTGGTTCATCGATACACATTGAATAAACAGACGTATTTTTTTTAATGTCTTCATTTTATTTTTCACCTCGTCTTAGTACACGTTTGGGTTGTATACATTAATTTTTCACTGGAATAGAAAGGTAAAATTATAGAGGAAATATACCCTCATTTGCGTGAAAGGAGAATGGGAAACTATTTAGGAAAAAAAGCCCTCAGAACACCCGACCGGGATTCTAACCCTAATCTCACCGTAACAGGCGATCCAGACTAATACAAGAGTGATGCGTTAAAACACCGAAGTGGATTTCAAATTATTTATTCTACTAAATAAGGTTAATAAAATTGGTAGAGAAAAGCAGTATGAGGAAGGTTTTTTTTTAGAAGAACTGCACGCGAATTAGCTTGAAGTGCGGACGTGTAAAATAGTGATAGGAACTTGTGTAGTAAGACAACCGATTCACTCAGCCGATACTAGAAACTGTGAGCTTGATGCCACAAACCACGTAACCACCGATACGGGTGTAAGAATTTATGACCAACGACAAGAACAGTATAATTTCAAGGGAAAACGAGTTGTATGATAAATAATATTATTTCAATATTTTTATAAAGTACTTTAGAATGAGGGTAGATAACCGAGACAATTAAAAAACAAAGAATATTCTTTTTTAATAATATTATTATACAATGTAATTTACAAAAAACAAAAAAAGAATTTGATAACTTGTATGCGTAGATACAAGAGTTCTTTTAATTGTTTTCTCAACTGTCGTAAGAAGCTATGATACATAATATAAAGATAGAAAATTGGTGCCATTAAAAACCATTAAAACACTTCGTTATTGGATCTGCGTGGAAACGGATGTTGAAACAACAACAAAAAAAAAGATTTAATTGCAGTCTTTAGCTAAACAGTTTTTTTCCCATATTTAGGATGTTGAGATATAATACAAACTTTCCTTTTATGATTGTTTTCCCAAGAAAATAAAGTGCTTGATAGGACAAGAAGAGAGATAGAGCTATGTAGTGATAGAGATTTGTCTGTTTTCCAGTTAGAGTTACATTCTCACGGATACTTTGGTAAAAACATAATTGCTAGCGACGGTAGTAACTTGATCTAAGGTGCCTGGCACACAAACTGGATCGCAGGTGAAAAAAGGTAGAGGTTCGAATCTAGGTTGGGAGCCCTAGAGGGTCGTTTTCCCATCCCTTTTCCACACTAATGTAGGTGCACCTATTTAGAACTACTCTTTAGAGTACGTTGTAAGAAGGAAGTAAATGCGAGTTTTCATACTTATTTTTTCAGTTTTAATGATAAAAAAACTTGTTTTATAGTCAAAATTAATAAGAGATTTAGTAGATCGAATTAGTTTAAATTTCAAGACACAATAATCTCAACAGTTTTTGAATACTTACTATGTTTGTAGTGTCCCTGGGTGACCTGGCGGTCTAGGGGTAAGGTGTCAGACTTCTGTGCTGAGGGTCCGGGGTTCAATCCTCGGTCCCGGCACAGATTTATCTGATTTCCAAAACCTTCCTTCACCTCTGACAAGATGTGTATTAATCACAACTTGTGAATGTGTGGAATGCCAGGCCTCCACCGTGGTTCGGATCCCACGTTAAACTGTAGGTCCTCCATTTCATCTCACAATCACCCTACCATTACACATTAGCGTAAGTGCGTATAACCCAAACGGGTAGTAAGACCGGTGCTAATAATAATAATAATAATAATATATAATAATAATAATAATAATAATAATAATAATAATAATAAATAATAATAATAATAATTAATAATAATAATATAATAATAATAATAATAATAATAATAATAATAATATAGTATCACTTGTCAAAAAACTTTAAAAATGAAGATAAAAAAGTCATGGGCAAATTACCATAACAGATTATTTTAATTAATATATGAAAAAATTAAATTCACTGCATCTATTAAAGCAATATGTGATTTATTTTGGCAAAATGTGTGGGTTTTACCATAAAATAATAAAAAAATTGGGAGCTTCGCGCGTTCACTTCTGTTCCACGATTATAGCGTTGAGGTTAAACCAATTATTAAATATTATTACACTATTTCCATAGGCATTTTACTATAAAATGCTAGACAGTTTTTTAATATTGTATGGACACAAGACTAAGGACATATCTTAACCAAATATACTATGCCTATAACTATACTTTCACACTGAGCTATAATATTAAATATCTTATTAATTAGAATAAAATACACTTAATAGGTTTTGGTACTCCCTGGGAAAAAATCGGGGTTCTCCAGCCAGTAGCATGTAACTCTCACTTGGAGATTCATACGTGACGGGGGGAGGGGTTTGGGAGAGGGAGTCAAATGACAATGTACATTCCATCACACGTTTGAGAAAATTATATATATATTAAGAAGGTAATAACATATTTTAAAGTTCCAACTTGAGTGAACGCTGCGAAACCAGCCCTTTGCTTCTACGCTTTCCTTGTCATCTTCAAGATGCAGTGGCATGTCAATAGCTTTCACTCAACAAGCTGTGAATACGAAACCATGCTTCCAATAATAAGGCTAAGCAAGTGAAACTATTTCAAATGAGGAAGCTCTGAATGCGAAACGGAGATAACCATGTGCACACTAATCTTCCAATCATCAGTCAGTGAATGTGAGACAAATCTAGTCGCAGTCCTACCCTGAAGGATAAGATACTCATTAGTGGAATAATGCAAGCAAGCTAAGCTTGATACCATGAAGGGTAGACAAAGGGTTCACCATAACTTCAAATAATAAAAAGATAGTGAATGAACACAGGACTATGCTAATCACGTACACCATAAGATAGAGGGAGGGTTATTCTATTTTAGCACAGCCATTTTGTTGAGACAGTTTTTTTTTTGTTCATACAGTGTTATACCTAATAATATTTTGCATTTGATGCATAAAGCACATAAATTCTGAACCAACAAAATAATATTTATGCATCGAGTTAAACACATCAGTTGCTGAAATTTCACTTTTAGCAACAGAATAACCCCTTAAACTTAAATCATATCAGTATTCTTTTGCTTAACAGTTGATCTATTTTAAGCAATTGAATGATCAGCCAAGATTAGAAAATATAGTATTTCTTTTGAAAATAAGAAATACATTAAATATGCGTCTGGTCAAAGTACTTGATGATGATCGCAAAACTTAAATTAGTAAAGTAATATTTTCAACAATTATTAAAGTCATGGTTACGAACTAATCAATGGTTATGGTTAGTGATTAAAAGCTTGTGTTACCGCAAAAATAACAGCCACCTTAACAATCCCATTTCGACTAAAATATGTAAATCCTACAATTATGTTATATGATTTTCGTTTCGAAATCCGAAGTAATTTCGAGAACACGACAAAAGAGAAACCCATAAAGAAATCAGTACCCACCTGAAAAACAGAAGTTGTCTGTAGCGGGGAAAAGAGAGCAAAAAAACGGGACATTCCTAAAGCTGGAGGCTCTCGCCTTTATGAAGCAATAAAAGGCGAGTGTCACAGTTTGGGCGTTCTACCACGACAGAATATTATTTTAACAGGATACGCCCCTGCTCTCTCTTCTATTCACATGGCTTGGCATTATCTATTGCCGCCTTCGAACTTCCCTGCAATGCTTATGTTCGGATTAATATTTTTAAATAAAACAACAGGAACTAAGAATGTCCACGAATGTGGTATCTACAGAATATTGGAACATCTAGCCTAGAGTGGGATCTTGGTGGAAGAAACTTTTTTAAGGCCAAAATTAATAACATTTTACTGTATTAATCATGTTATAAATGTACTGATGATATGCATCAAAAGTAACAACTGCGGATCACACGGCTTGGCATATGAATAAATAAAAATATATCTAATAGCTTGTCCAGTCATCAAATATGGCCATTCCTATGAAAATTAGAACAAACAAAACAATCATTATTAAATTAGAAAAAAATTAGAACCCTTGACGAACTTACATTTAAATAACAGTCCAGGAGTCAAGCTCTGAACTACACGTCACAGGAAAAACCAGATTAGACGAGACTGGCTCCTTATTCCGTGGGGCCACTTACGTAAATCAGTGATTTTCAGTTAAGATTGGGGAAGTTACCTAACAACCAATGGTGTCCGTAATTAATTACTCAAGAGTTAAGTTGCGTCCATTTGTGATTAAAAATAGCTTTGAAAATATTCAACCCAGAAAATAAAATAAAAGTCATGGTTATATTTATGTGTCTTAACTTATATTTCCACTCAGCTCTTGTATTAGGCCCTATATTTACATCTTAAATTTATATTCTGACAATTTTAATAAACCATGTCTAACACAAAACTACTATTCAAATCTTAATAAGAGTAAAAATATAAGTTACGAAAATGAAAGTTAATGAAATAATGACAATGGACTCTTTTATCTTTTCATTTCATCCTAAATAACGAAGTTTCCAACTGCAAGCAGTATTTTTCTTAATGAAAAAGCTTTTAGTAGAAAACTCTAGAGATTAACAATCCTCAAACCAAAGAAAAGAAGAAATGTAGGTTAATTAGACCAAAATTATTCCAGGCAAATCGTGTAATTAAACTAGAGTTAGTCTAGTCGTTCTTTCCTTTCTCGACGCTGGTTTCACTGGGTTTTTTTTTTTGCTTTCTCAAATATAAACAAAAGGAATAAAGGAAAGAACAAGTTATGTCAATGTTGACATTCACTTTCTTATCTAAAGATTATAATTTATAATTTATTATTTATAGTAGTTAATGGAAATAATAAAAATAAATGCCCGTTCTTGAATGAAACACTGAGGCGATTAATGATTATTATTATTATTAGCACCGCGTCTTACTACCCGTTCGGCGTATACGCACTTGCGCTAATGTGCTATGGTAGGGTGATTGTGAGATGAAATGGAGGACCTACAGTTTAACGTGGGATCCGAACCACGGTGGAGGCCTGGCATTCCACACATTCACAAGTTGTGAATTAATACACGTCTTGTCAGAGGTGAAGGAAGGGTTTGGCACTCAGATAAATATGTGCTGGGACCGAGGATTGAACCCCAAACCGTCGGCATAGAGGTCTGACACCTTACTCCTAGACCACCAGGTCACCCCGATTAATGGTTATATTTTGAGTATTTTTTGCGTAGGCTATTACCGTCAACTAGTTTCGCTAGATCTTTAGGTAAGATTGTTTCCGTGGCCTAGTAGATAAATAGGCCAATCAAAATCTAGGGATGTTGATTTCATCCCCGAATAGAATATCTCGCTTGTTTGTCATCTTGTTCAGGTTTGCTGGGTTATGAACTAGTTTTTTTTTTAAATATGAGAATACATCATGCTTGATGGAAGGTGGCTATTGTAAGGAGCGGAATAAAAGGCTATTTAAAATATTTTATTTAGTTTATTAATTAATGTATGTGAAAAGGGAAAAGTTAAAAGAGGGAGGGGAGAGGGATTAATTAAATGATGTAAGATTTAGACAGAAAGAGAAGTCCAGTCAATGTTTGCACCAGTTATGGTCTACAAACCCTATCGTAACATTACAAGAGCTCGAACTCGGACAGATTATAATCAATTTTATGAAGGAGAAATGTTCCAATCGATTAATATTCGTCCCTCGCCTGGAATTAAATGAAGAAAACTTAAACAAGTAGACATATGATCTTAACGACTTAGCTAACAATTCTTAATACAGGGGTCGAATGAGCAAAGTTTAAATGGTAGGCCTATACGATGGTATTTATTTGACAGTTACTTAAGGCCCTTGGCCTTGTCGAGTGCAAGTCTAAAACCTATTTTGTGGGATGGTGGGTGGTAGGGTGAAAGGCGTGGCGTGGCTTCAAAACCGACCAAAGTATCCTTTCGCGCCACCAAGAACAGATGGATCACGGAAAACGTAGATGGCGCTAGCTACCAGACAGGTCTTGCGGAGAAATCATACGTTTGGAAATATCATTTTTTTCGAGAACGAGTGAAGTTTTTATAGTAATATTTTCAACACCTCTTCTAAGATGATGTATCAATGTTTATTAGGTGTTGCATTTTCTTATTTTTGCTATGTAGCCGGCAGTTTTCTATTTAAAATGTCAAAATTATTTATATTTGATTAAAGTTAAAATTGTAGAGGAGGTGTGTATATGAAAAGTATAACTTAATCAACATGCTTCTATTCTGAACAAACCGTTTCCGAAAATAAAATGGTAAAACAATAAAAATTCTTGAAGATAACCGTTTGTTCCCATGGCTCTGCATTTTCACGCCAAATGAAAAGGGCCTATCATCTTAAATTACTAGAACTACTTTCGTGTATAAAACATCGAATTCAACATTCTGAAGCAATCGTTTCTGACATATATCATCCATGTTCGCATGTTCGTATGTTAATAATAATGTATATATTAACATTTTATTAATATGTTCATTAATAAAATACTAGTAGTTAGTATGTCAAAAAGCTACCAGCGCACCCAAATTAGACCTTAGTGTCTTATGTTACGTTGGTATTTAAATTGTCTGCGACCAATATTTCCACTGGTCTCTTGTTGACGTAAGATTATGCAGATATGTCCCAATAGACAGTTTGATATCTATATTCATAATTTCCTTGGTTAGTTTTATTCATTGCTTAACCTTTCATGTATATAAACGCAAAAAAAAAAACCTTTCTGGCCGAAAAGGAATTTTTGGCACCTTACAGGGTTCTTTTACATGCCACAGTCGACATGGAAGCGACGGATTTACTTCCACTCCGAAGGAAGTTGTGTTATAGATTGTTATCGCTCAAGAAAAATCTGTCAACCCCAGCTAGGTTTGAACCAATATACATCAGTTCCTGAGGCGAGTACTTTACCCCAAGAACAGCGAGGCCAACCATATAGCCTATAAAGTAGTCGACATTGATATATGTATATATTCACACAGGTTATTTTTATAATAATTAAATTCTAGACGGACCCTTGTTATCAATGGGATTAAAACTAATCCAAAAACAATTTTAATATAATTCTAGCAACAAGGGCCCGAAGAAATGCGACCGCTAGCGGAGTTGTTGCAACCTCATGGGGCTCCCACCAGAACTATCAAATTACAAAAACAAAAACCAATTTTAAATGACGATTCATGTACCGTTGCCACGCATGGCTGCCTCCTCAGCCGCGTGCATGGGAGTCTGCTGGTCGACTACAGACAGCGCTGCAGGGGCAGACAAAGGGAAATACCAGTGCGCTTTTCAAAACTTGGGAGCATTCTCAGGGAAACAGCCCACTTTCAGCATAGGAAACACTAGAATAGTTACAGTAGGGCCTACAGTTTTCATAGGAGGGATCAGATTATCTGACACCTAGATCAAGTTTGTGGATAAACTTTCATGTATTCATATGGAAAGTCATATGATCTTCAACCATCACTTGTTTATTGATATTATAAATACCTTTAAAATAACACTAAAAGTTTAGTAAAATGTGTGTCGCAAAAATCCTTATATATCATTTTATAAGCCCGTTTCCGGTAATAGAAACTACAAGGAAATTATTGAACAGATTTTGACAAACGACCACTCATTTTGACGGTTTAGGAGTTCAGGATGCCGGGAAAAATAATAGTTTCCACGAAAACCCAAATTTCACAGATAATTTAAGTTTTTCATTCTTTGTTTAGTCACCATGGAAACAGTTATTTGCTGCATGGTTGTAGCTCTCTAAATAAAATATACCTCTTTGGCTAAAAAGTAATAACTCGATCTTTATTTGTTGGTCCGAACACATCACAATTTTCTCTTTGGGTGAATATTTCTCTTTAGATGCTGGTCATAACACATCTAAATTGAGATTCCTAAACAGGGGACACATTTTTACTTTCTCTCTATCTTACAGGTAGAGAAAGTATTGTGATCGTCAAAAAAATCGAACTCGAGATTTTGATGAATTTTGACGTTTCATGACTTCCTGAATCCGAAAAAGTGGTTTTTGAATTTCCGTCTGTCTGTCTGTCTGTCTGTCTGTCTGTACCTCCAACTAGAGCCTAAACTATTTTACCAATTGAGCTGAAACTTGATATCTAGGGTTTTCATAGGGTTGCCCCGAGGGGTTTTTGGAATTGGATATCTACCCCTAAAATTAAGGGTAGTTTACTGAAGGGCAAAAAGAGAAAAAGTCGATTTCCTCAAAATCGGCTCTAACGATTTTGATTAAATTTCATTTATGAACATAAATAAATATTCCAAACAAAATGGCTGCTCTCAATATTTCGGCAAAATCGTTTTAAGGGCTCCGGTCTGATGCGTAAATTAACATTTTTTATAATAGCTCCGAAACTATTTGAGATATGAAATTTCTTAGCATTACAAATATGTATATATATTTATAATACAAATATTTTATTCGAAACATATTTTTATAAAATCAATAACTTTCAATATATATGCAATTATATATATATTTTTAACTTTTTGGACATAAAAGCTTAAGTATTGCGACCGTAAGAAAAACTAACCTGAAATGTTGATGGATGTCGACGTCTCATGACCCCCCGAACCCTTAAAAATAGTCTTTGCAATGCCGTCTGTCTGTGTGTCTATTAAAACTTAAAATTAAGGGTAGTTTACTGAATGGCAAAAAGAGAAAAAGTCGATTTTCTCAAAATCGGCTCTAACGATTTTGATTAAATTTCATTTATAAACATTAATAAATATTCCAAACAAAATGGCTACCCTCCATATTTCGGCAAAATGGCTTTAAGGGCTCCGGTCTGATGCGTAAATTAACAATTTTTTAAATAGCTCCGAAACTATTTGAGATATGAAATTACTTAGCATTACAAATATGTATATATTTATAATACAGATATTTTATCCGAAACATATTTTTATAAAATCAATAACTTTCAATCCATACGCAATTATATGAATTTTTTTAACTTTTTGGACATTAAAGTTTAAGTATTGCGACCGTAAAAAAACACTAACATGAAATGTTGATGGGTGTCGACGTCTTATGACCCCCCGAACCCTAAAAAATAGTCTTTGCAATGCCGTCTGTCTGTGTGTCTATAAAAACTTAAAATTAAGGGTAGTTTACTGAAGGGCGAAAAGAGAAAAATTTGGTTTTCTCAAAATCTGCTCAAACGATTTTGATTAAAATTCGTATCTAGGCGTTGATTAAGATTATAAATAAACTGGCTATTTTCATTTTCCTATGAAAATGATTTTTAGGGTACATTACAGAAGCGTTAATTTCCGTATCTCCACAACTATTGGAGAAACTAAACAAATTATCATTGCAAAATTGTAGGACTATTAGAAATATAAAACTTTTATTTGACATATATTTTTATAAAAGCAGCAGTTTCTGAGATATTTGCAAATATATTAATACAATTTTGTGAGCTTTAGTTGTAAACATATACTACTTAAGTCTTAACGCAATAATTCTCCAATGCCATAGAGTAATTAAATATAAGTATCTAAAAAAGTATGTTATTTTTCCTTAAATCTCTTAGGAGAATTGTTTGCATAGCAATGATCTATCTCCATTTTAGACTCAATAGTCAATATTTACATTTTTTATTGGTTAAAATGTATAAATTAATAATTAAATATCAATGCGATGACTTGAAGATCTGCAACACCTTATAAAATGTTAAAATTTTAACCATAAATCGAAATTTTAATACGAAGTGTTGACCCTTGTGGAAGACATTTAACTGTTTGAAATGCTCTTAGGTGGACAAAGATGCCCCTCTTTTCTCATTGATTCTATATCATTGTATATTATTTTATGAGTGCTCTTATGTGGAGTGGTGATGATACAATGTATATTATTCCGTTCAGAAATCTTACGAGTTTATAGAAAGAGAGAGAAAGTCTGTGCGGTGTGCCGTACCATTTATTTTAATTGGAATGTTGTTATCGTTAATTCGCATTTAAATCAATAATATTGAGCATAATTAGAAATTTAAAGGTTAAGTTAAATTCGTGAAAATATTTTCTACGTTTTGTTTCGCGCATGATTAAATGATGTTTAAAAGGTTTTGGTATGTATTATAAGTTCAAAAACGATAAAATGATCTTGAATAATGTTTAGAAATAGCCATTTTAACTATATATGTATGAGTTTTGGTGCTCATTATTTTTCAAATAATGGGTTTTGATGTTCATTTTAGCGAATAATAACACAATGAAAATACCGAAGTTAAGTTTTGCTTTCATTTTACCACTTAATTTTGAGGATAGGATATTTAAAAGTAATGTTTTGTGCACCCCATCTATATTTTCACATTATTACAAATACAGTAAGTTCAGTCATGTTTTACTGTAGATACTGTACTTAACTTTGAGGGAGTGATATTTCAAAGTACCGTAATGTTTAAGTACCACATATATATTTTCACATTCTCTATCTTTATCCGACACTTTCTCTCACGCTCTCACACACTCCCCTCTCTCGCGCGCGCGTACACACAACACACACACACACACACACACACACACACACACTATAACACACCCTCTCTCATATTATCTCTCATTCTCTCTCTCACACACACTATCTACCGTCACAATAACTCTCTATCACACAGTTTTTCTCACATTATCTTTATAATACTCTCACTCTTAAGCTCTCTATCAAATGCTCTCTCACTCAAAAGCTATCTATCTCTCAAATGCAGGCTCTCTAACACTCAAAAACTTTCTCTCAAACTCCCTTTCCCTCAAAATCTCTCAAAATCACTCTCACTCTCTCTATATATCAATCTCGCTCTCTCTATTTCAAGCTCACTTTCTCTCTCAAACTCACTCACTCTCTCTCGAAATCTCTTTATCTCAAACTCACACTATCAACTTTTCTCTCTAATTTTCTCTCCAACACACTTTCTTAAACTCTGTCTCTAACTCTCTCTCACTCTAATTTTATCTCTCTAAACTAATCTCTCCCCTTTAACTTTCTGTCTCAAGTCTCTCTCACATTCCCTCACATTTTCTCTCTCTTTCACACAAATATCTCTCCCAAAATTTTACACTAATTTTTTTCATAAACACGTACCCACACACACACACACACACACTACACTCTCTCTCTCTCTCTCTCTTTTACACACTTTATCACGCACTCTCCCTCACAAATTATCTTTCTATCTCTTGCACACTCTCATTTTATCTCATACATACTCTTTCTCTCACACACATTCTCTCTCCTCTCTCACACAAACACGCACATTTTTATTATATAATTTAATAAGCCAATTTTTGATAGTTGAAATTAAGAGTAAACGGTTTTACCGATTTTAACCAAAGAAGTCATTTTAAAGGTTAGGGGTCCAGGATGACAGTAAAAAATATTAGCCTAAAACTAAAACTAAATTTTACTTGTGAATTTTTCATATTTTCATTCTTTGTGGGCAGCGGCTAAACTGCACAATCATTCTTTGTTTACATCACCATGGAAACAATTATTTGCGTATTATTGTATATCGGTAAATAAAATATTTCTCTTTGGTTAAAAATAATAACAACTTAATAATTCTTATTTGAATGGTTCGGTGCAACGAATATATAGAGATCTGGAGGGGGTAGTTTTAAATTTCTCTTCGTGGATGGAAGAGGGAAAATATAAGTTTGATTCAATCAAACAACGAAGCTAAATATCCATGTAATTTGATAGCCTTTGACGAGTAGACTTTTAATTTGAAAGTCAAGAGAGGTCTTATTATACATATTTTTTCCCAATTAAAAATCTAGAATACATTTAGTGTAATAATATGCAGTCATCGCTGCAACGATCCACTTGTATGTTTGTATTTTCCAAAAGTTTCTCCCTACCAAAATCCCACTATAGCAGAACTTAACCTAACTTGGCACAGCTTGTAGGGCGCTGAAACTTAAATCCATGCCAGTATTAAGTGCATAAAAGTGCTTGAGCATTCTCTCAGAATAAGTTATTCAATTCGTAACTTTTAACACGACACATGTCATATAGAGAATATGTTAGGTTATCCTGCCATTGGAAGAATCAATTTTGAAACCTGGCTAGTATTTATGATTCGTCGATTGTTTTAATAAAATACACTTAAAATTGAGGGGGTCACGTCAGGGCAAAAACATGATAACCTCAATAAAAAAACATCAATAACTTACACCATATTTGGTACAAATACTACTTATTTCAATTGAATATGATTTATTACAAAATATATTATTCCTTTGGCCAGAATTGAATCAGAATAGCCATAATTTAAACCTGGGTACTGATGAATAAATAAACAAGGCCAGTTCACGGTCAGTCTCAGAGCTTGTAATTCGAATTGTTTAACGTGCACTTTCCAAACAAAGCAAAATAATAAGCAAATGATTTTCAAAGTAGCTTTAACTAGGATACAATAGTGGTATGAATTTTATATCCGAGTTTTAATATAGATTTATATCCGCCCCCCCCCTAACCCCCCCCCCCAGCTTTAAAGGCTCTAGGAAAAACTAATATTTCCCAGAAATGTGGTTGATCTCCTAACAGTAGATACGAGGGTGAGAGTTTCTTCCCTACACAGATTAATAACTCGATGGAACATTTTACACAACTACTTATGAAAACAAACTAAATTTTATATTCAACAATGAACACTATAATGGATTAAATAGTCAAGCTATTATATTCTTTAATTACGGTTATATCCGCATCTAAATATCATATTCTTTAAATTGAAAAATGACACCTGGACACGGGAATTGAACATGGGACCTTTTTGGTTTAGTACGGGTCGATTCTTGGATAGCACAGTGGTTAGAGCATTGCTTATTAAACCAAAGGTCCAGGGTTAGATTCCCATGTTCAGATGTAATTTTTCAACTTAAATAACTAAACACCATAGTTTAATTTGTAAATCGTCTGCCTAGTGAGCTTTGGGTCCTGGGTTCGATTTCTGGGTGGAAAAAATATACATTACTCATGAAATTCAGATCTTTCTTACTCAGTGATTTGTTTATGGCTGGGGGACGGGGGGAGGAGTGGGTGTTGTGTCTCTTTGATATATATATATATGTGTATATATATATGTGTGTGTGTGTGTGTAAGCTGTGTGGTAAGTCATTAATTTGGTTCATAAAGTTCACGTTAAATACCTTTAATAATAAAAATATAAACAAAAACTACACAAATATTTACAATTAATATCCCCTTTTTTTTACGAGTTCCGAGTTTTACTAGACTTGTCCGGATAAACCGTATATTTCTCTAACGGGGTAATGATGAGATGACCAGAATGTAAGGTATATGTGCCCGCATTTGGCGGAGATTGTGAGGTAGTTTATGAAAACTCACCACAGTCCACTCGTCCGGGATACTAACCTCGGCAAACCAGACAAGACGAGACTGGAAACTTCTTTAACATACACCCTTCTACGGATTCTAGCAGAGTTGCCTGCCACTATCATGAGTCGGGTTTTGAATTGGTTGTCCAGGGTTTGATACTTGACCAGGTGCATCAGATACTTTTTTTTTTTAATTGTGATTTATCTGGATATTTGCAGACAAGTACAGACGCATGTACCTTAAAATTCTTCTTCTACTTATTCTATTCAGTACTATAAAAATAGTACCTATTGTAACGTTTAGTTTCAAGTGAGAAACTTTAAATAAATATTCCTTGTTGGAGTACTATGAAGTTAAATAAATATTATGCGACAAGTATACATTATATTAACTTTCTGATCACAGCCGTCATGTATTTAATACTCCCATCGCGAAAGATGTCATACGGAACAGCATCAAGTTACTATTAAAACAACTAGAGAACACTTTTAAAAAGAAAATATACTCAAAAGTGTAGTACTTTTTTTAAAAAAAAGACAGCGAACACAATAGCCCTAGTAAATAGCGTAAAAAAAAGGAGAAAGAACGATGTCATTGTAATCCCTCAACTCATCACCCATTCAAGTCAACAAAGTGTGTGTGTGTGTGTAAAAAGTGTCTGTGGGTGTCACAAAAGACACAGAGAGGAGAGATATCATTACGGTGCTTATTTTAATTTGCTGCTTTACTCTTACATATAGCTTGTTAGAAAAGACGTATGGATTATGTGGCGGCGGTGAAATAATAATAAAAAAATAAATCTTGCTAATTCCGTTCCTTGTGTTGCAGCGTGTACGGTGGCTGGCGGACGGCAAGTATGTTGACCTGTGAGGGACCCTCCAGGCATCCAACACAACAAGACAGCGTCTTTCGCTGCTCCTGAGTGGGAGTCGACCAAAGCAGACACAGAGAGAGAGAGAGAGAGAGACGGAGGCCTATTCTCCATTCTCTTCTGTGACCTTCCTTATTGGCATCCAAACAACCCGGGGTACAGTCTCGCTCTCAGAGCGACCATCAGCGCTGTCTGCAGCCTCGTTGAGGAACTAACGTTCACCTCCTACCATTTCTACCTCCTTTTACCTGTGCTATGGAGGGGTAAGAGGGGAAGGTACCAGAGGTTGCTGCAAGCCAGCAAGGCCATGGTCAGAGCTGGTAGAGCCGGATAGTCCAGTGCAGAGCTCCGAACAGAGAGGATATATATTTCGCTCGCACTTTCACAGGAGTGAGCGTACTCGTGTTGTGTTTTTTTTTTTTTGTGTGTGTGGCTCTGGTTCGAAACCAAGTCGCGTATGGACGTGAAAACGAAATGCCGAGTCGTCAAGTGTGGCCGCATCTATGAGCGAACTTAGCGGCGGTAGTGGTGGGGCGTCGGGGGTGCCTCTTTCGCGTCGCGACGCGTGTTTTAAAAATAATAAATCTCTACTAGCCATGTGACCGTATAAATCTGTACATATTAATATAATTTCCAAACGCTCACTGCAACCATGCAAATGAGTCCAATGGTGTTTACGGTGTTACTAGGCACCATCTTTGGTGTCCTGTCGGCGTCGTTGAGCAAAGCGCTGCGGTACCAGGCGCCGGACGAATGCAAGTGGATGATCCTGGGCCCGGACGGAGAGGGCGTGACTGAGTTCGTGAGCGAAGGTAGCTCGGGGGACGAGGACGTGTTCTTACTGTGCCGACTTAGGACTATCAACAGTGAGTTGGAGAACACCAACTTCTCAGTGATACAACCGCAACACACAGTCAGACTGAGGCTCGAGTGTAGTGACGTACTACTCTTCCAGAGCTCCCTTAGCTCTGGCAGTTTCAGACCACTAGTCGAGCTCCGAGATCTCTCCATTGAGTATTGCAAGATCGGGAATCTGTCGGCGGGCGCGTTCCGCGGACTAGCACAACTGAGGAACCTCACCGTGCGCACACACAACACTGACTGGCCCGCCATGACACTTGAGATTGATCCGGACGCATTTGACGAGGAACTGGCGCTGCTGGAGCGTCTTGATATAAGCGAGAACAACATGTGGAGCGTACCCGAGGGCATTTTTTGCCCTCTTCACAGTCTGGAGGTTCTAAACCTGACAAGAAACAGGCTCCGAAACGTCTCCAACTTGAAATTCTCCTTGGGGGAGATGGCAGCCTCATCCAACCTTGGCCCCTCGGAGCGGTGTGGTGGGAACCTGAGGATGCTCGACCTGTCCAACAACAGTATAGACTCTCTTCAACCCAACACCCTGTCAGGACTCTCTCGTCTCCAAACGCTTAACTTACAGGGAAACGGAATCTCGTTCTTGGCAGATCGCGCACTGGAAGGGCTGACGTCACTTACAGTTCTACGGCTGGCTGACAACAGGTTATCTAATCTCCCTCCTGAACTTTTCTCAGACACAAGGGACATTAAAGAAGTGTACCTCCAAAATAATTCAATCAATGTGCTGGCCCCTGGCCTTTTCAACGAGATGACGCAGCTGCTAGTGTTGGATCTGTCCCGGAACGAGTTAACGGCGGAGTGGGTAAATACGGCGACGTTTGTCGGTTTGGTGCGTCTCGTAGTGCTGGATATGTCATATAACCGCATATCCAAGCTGGAATCTTCCGTGTTTCGTGATTTGTACAGTTTACAAATATTGCGGTTACAAAACAATATTGTAGAGTCAATCCCGGAAAACACATTTTCTTCACTTTACAATCTTCACACTCTCATACTTTCAGACAATAAGCTAACGGTCATTGATAGCTATACATTCAACGGGCTTTATGTGCTTAGTCTTTTATCTATAGATAACAACAATATATTATCTATTCACCCGGAAGCTCTCAAAAACTGTTCCAGCTTGCAAGACTTACATTTGAATGGCAACAAGTTATTAGAAGTACCTACAACCCTAAACGATGTCCCTTTGCTTAAGACACTAGATCTGGGAGAAAATCACATAATAGACATTACCAACACTTCATTGAATGGAATGCAACATATTTACGGCTTGCGTTTGACCGAAAACAACATCGGTAACTTGACAAAAGGAGTGTTCGAAAAGATGACTGCCCTACAAATTTTAAACCTTTCTCGAAATAAAATTTACAAAGTCGAACCTGGAGCCTTTGATTCTAATATGAATCTTCAGGCTATTAGAATGGATGGAAACTATCTGACCGACATTGGTGGATTGTTCACGAAATTGCCCAACTTGGTTTGGCTTAACATATCCGACAACAAGTTAGAGTGGTTTGATTATGCTTTAATACCTACCGGCCTCAAATGGCTCGACATACACTCAAACAAGATAGCCGAACTGGGAAACTACTTTGAAATAGAAAACCAGCTACATTTGAGCTCTTTCGACGCTAGTTACAACAAATTGACAGAGATCACCGGAAGCGCCATTCCGGACAGTGTAGAAGCCCTCTACCTCAACAACAATCAGATCAGCAAGGTTCAGTCTTACACTTTCTTCAAAAAACCCAATCTAACACGCGTAGATCTCGTCGCAAATAACATAACAAGTCTCACGCCAAATTCTTTAAGGATATCCGCCGTGGCTTCTAATAAAGAGCTCCCAGAGTTTCACATTGGTGGAAACCCTTACAGGTGCGACTGCACTATGGATTGGCTGCTTAGAATCAACGGGGACAACACGGCGAGAATACAACCCAGGCTAGTAGATCTAGACAGCATCTACTGCAGGCTTGTGTACAACAGAGGTCGAACCTTCGTCCCTTTGATAGAAACGCCTCCAACGCAGTTCCTATGCGAATACGAGACGCATTGCTTCATGTTGTGCCATTGTTGCGACTTCGACGCCTGCGACTGTGAAATGACGTGCCCTACCAACTGCACGTGCTACAACGACCAGTCATGGTCAGCGAACGTCGTTGACTGCAGCCGCGCCGGGTACTCTGACGGGCTACCCGAGAGGATACCAATGGATGCGACGGAATTATACCTCGACGGAAACGACATACGGACGCTTGGAAGCCACGCTTTTATAGGAAGAAAGCGCCTCAAGATCCTGTTGTTGAACGCATCCAGCATCGACATCATACACAACAGGACGTTCAACGGGCTGAGAGAACTTGAGCTACTTCGCTTGGATGATAACAGGATGCGAGAGCTGAGGGGGTACGAGTTTGACGGGTTGGAGTCTCTCAGAGAGTTATACTTACAACACAATCGCATCACTGCCATTCACAACGCAACGTTTGTACCACTGAGAGAACTAAGAGTGCTTCACCTCGACCACAACAGACTGACTACGTACGCTGTGTGGGAACTGTCAACGGAGCTAAGTGAACTTACCCTCTCAGTGAACCCTTGGTCGTGCGATTGCGAGTACAACGACAGATACCGCAAGTGGCTGATGGCCACGGGTGGCGCGGTCAAGGACATCCATGCGCTTAGATGTGTGCGTCGGGGCCGAAACGAGACTGACGGCGAATACATTGACGAAGATATGAAGGATGACGACGGGGAACCAGGATTTTTCCTATTGCTAGACAATACTACCACCTGCGCGGGTGCCAACGCCATAGAGAAACTCATGAACGACACGTTTTCAGCCACGAATACGATGATTCGTAGACAAATCATCGTGGACTATTTACCCCTCCTAATAACAACTATGTGCTTCTTCGCACTAGTGGTCGTGTCGACGTTACTAGTGTTCTTCTATCGTCAAGAAATGAGAGTATGGTTTCATTCTAGATACGGTATCAGACTGTTCTATCGTGGCGTTGAGATCGATCGGGACGACCGTGAGAAGCTTTTCGATGCGTTCGTGAGCTACAGCTCCAAGGATGAGGCGTTCGTCGCGGAGGAGCTAGCGCCAACCTTGGAGCACGGTGATCCACCTTATAAACTGTGCCTACATTATAGGGACTTCCCCGTGGGGGCTTTCATCGCGGACACCATTGTGCAGGCTGTGGAATCGTCGAGGAGAACCATTATGGTCTTGTCAGAGAACTTTATTAAGTCTGAGTGGTGCCGGTTCGAGTTCAAGTCAGCTCACCACCAGGTGCTACGTGATCGGCGGCGAAGGCTCATTGTAGTACTCCTAGGGGAAGTCCCACAGAAAGATCTAGATCCGGACATCCGGTTGTACCTCAAGACTAACACCTACCTCCAGTGGGGGGATAAACTCTTCTGGGAAAAGTTGAGGTTCGCCCTCCCCGACGTCCCCAATAACCAAAGAGGGGCTAGAGGAGGGGGCGTCGGGACGGGGCACAACAGAAACGTCGTCAATCATCACGTGGTCCATCACCACGTGCATCGACACAACAATCACAACCACAATCACCCTAACAACACGTCACCACCCCCAGCTGGTCACGGTCCACAGCCCAGATCCGTTGCCATCCACATATAGCAGAGATATAATTTACCCAAATCTATAAATAAAACAAATTATTTTTACTTGCACCTTTTCACCCCTACAAACTTATCTATTTCATTTATTATTTTTAAACAAACAAAAGGCCATTATTTGGCAGTGATATTACGTGTATGTGAGTGTATATATAAAAATAGTGATATTCTGACCACAAAGTGTGCAAAAGAGAGCTGTTGTTGTTATAAAGTGTATTATAAGTCATGGCAATACCTGTAAAAAAAAAAACCCATGTAAAGTGAATATATATACATAATTATATGTCTTGCCAGCATCTAAACACACAAATTTCTTATACATAAATTAATTGTGAAAGTGTATATATCTTGCCTATATTTTGTGCATACGTACATATGGGAGATTGTTGAGAACGACATAATTTATTGTGATTATTATTTTTTATTTCCTATCATTCAAGAGGTAGGCACTCATGATTTTTTTTTAAATGTGTGTTGTGTTTGTGAATATGGTGCTAATCATCAGTTCCCATCAGTCAACAGCTACCTTCTGTAAAGGTAAACAATGTTTTATAGTAATCTCCACATGCTAAATAGTACTTTACTTATCTTACTACACACTATTATTGATAACAGATGTTTTTGTTCCTTGTAATGTTTCAGTTTGATATATTTGTTGCGTTTAGAATTATTTATTTTCAATATGAAAAAATAATAATGACCAAAAACAGTTATCAAATATTTTAATTATTTAAAAAATAATCTACTAGTGATGTGTAAATGTACTATAATTTTACAAAGGAGAGGACGACATACTTCACAGTTAACGAGTGACATAGATTATGTTTATTTTGTACATAAGAAGTGCCTTGCTACTGTGGGATTAAAGCGCTTAATAAATCCCGTTATGAAAATAGAATTGTGTGTTGTTATTTTATAGACACATCCCTAATTTATACTCTAAAAACTCCTGTTTATTAAACTACTCATCCAAACAAACGTTAACGATTGCCATGTTTTATTGAAACAATCGTATCACTAAAATAAAAACTGAGCTAGTTATACGTTAAAAATATTATTTTTAAACGTTAATGGATCTGTTGAGGGGTTGAAAATAAAGAATGCTTTCTCCCAGGGGAAAGTATTTAACATTAGTTTAACTAATTATAGCAATAATTCAGGTTTATGTAAAATATTAAAACATTCTAACAAATCTAAGCAGTCGGGACTGAACTAAGTCCATAAGATATTTAATGAGAAATCAAATTAAATGTACAGATCCTCTAAAGATAAGTTTTTTTCGATATCAGCTAAAATGCAATATTTAGCAATTTTAAAACATAAACGCCTACAAAGTTTAGGATCTAAAGGTGCATAGCATCATTCTCACCTAAATCATTAAATCTCATACATAATGATAAACAAAATGACACTACCAACCAGTGAAAGGTTTGAAACCTTTTTGATTGTTTCGAAAACTTACATCAAATTAAGATTTTAACCGCGTGTCGCGCGCGGACAAAAGTTTCTTGTCTTCTCTAGCGCTCAAGTCGCCGGTAGGGCGCAGCCGCAAGTTAATTTTCTTTAGCTGCGTTCAAGTCGCCGGTGTTTAGGTGGCACGTAGCGGCCAGCGGCTGGGGTAAAAATAAACGGGGGAAAAAAATGCCAAGTTACAAATTGTGTTCGAACAACAACAACAACAACAAAACTTTTGTATTGGGTAATGTCATTGCTTGAAACCGGTCCTCTGAGTAGTGCAAAACATTAGAAAAATAATTTTACTAAAGCCGAAAACTTATTGAACGTAGTTAAAATATGTTGATAAAATAAAGTTCAATGTGGCGTGAACTATAACGCGGCATTTGAGCCTATTATATTTAAAATATTTTGTAAACAAAGAAATGAATTATGTAAGGGTTGGACAATGGATTAAAGTTTTAAGTAAAATGGCTAGGAAGAAGCAATCCCAAATAATAGGTTGCGAAAAAGTATTCAACTACTGTATAATTAAACAGATATTTTTTCAAAGTATTATCCTACAGTGAATAATTAAGCATAATATTTCAATTTATCAAATAAGGACCAACACATTAAAAATAGCAAAACATGAATTTAAAATCATGAAACTAATTGATACCAGAGAGTCATAAATATTTCAGACAAAATCACAATTTCTTTGTCTCTCTTATTTATCCTAAAATGAGACTTAAATTTACCCAAAGGTTTTAATTTGGGTGCTCAAGACGATTAAAGAGAAATTCGCATTAATAAAACCAACACTATAACATATAAGGACGCTTAGTATAGTTATGTCATCATGTTTAGCAACTATCCCTGTAGTAGGACTCATGCCTAACAAACATCAGAATTAATTCAAAAATAATTCAAATCAGGTCCACGATACTAAAAATTGGGGTTGTAAAAATCCGTTTAGAAAAAACATTTAGGCCTATAAAACGCGCGCGCGCGTGTCTATATATATTAGTCATTAAATAGTTTGTTAAATTATCTCGTGTGTAGCCTGTGAATCTCTAACGTTTGAACTAATAAGTTGGATTTTGATCCAACTCAATATACACGACCCCCGGGGGGAAACCAAAATATCATTTGAATTTGGCTTCTTAAGTGCCCCAAACATAACAACTTGAATTAAGGAAGAACAATTTACATATTTCGATTTCAAAAAATACACAAAAACAAGGCACAGACTATCGAAAGAGTTAAAAATATATATGATTTAAGATATGTTAGGTGTCGAAAGTAAATTAGTAATAATTAAAAAAGTTCAACAAAACTTGAACAAACTTGAAAAACTAGTTTTGTTTTGGAAATCGGTATTCGATACTTTCTTAGTTTTACTAGGCCATAATTACATCGATAGGGACATACATTTCTAATAAAAGGTTGGCAATATTTTGATGAAAGTTTTTTTTCTCTAGTTTTGGCTCCAAAGGGTTAATGACGAGCAAATACCATTGGTAAAATATCAAACCCTTCATTAGAAGGTAGGCCTACTTTTTGAAATATGAAATAAGTTCTGAATTGGCCCAAATTATGTAAGACATAAAAGAAGGGTTTTAAGGTGAAATGGGAAATAAAGAATACATCTAGTATTTATTTAACATACCAATAATTTAGGAAAATCATTTAATATATATTTAAATTATGTTCTTAATTTGGAATGGAAGGACACTAAAGATAAATATTTTTATTTATAATCATAATAAATCAAATGGTACTTAAAATAACCCATTTATTTTAGTTTTTTACACATAATAATATCAAAAGTTCTTGAATATCTGTTCTAACACAGTATTCATTTTAAATGAAAAGAAAAATTTATAAATTTTCAGGATTCTCATAACAAATATTTAAGATAATGTTGATAAAACTGTGTAAAAATTAAAACAAAATATATCTACAGAATAATTTATATTGACAAAAAAGGTTATTTAAAAACTTCAAAAATGATAGCCGTGACAGGCATTCTCTTTCGTACAGTATTAAAATTAATAATGTTTTTACTCTCTAATATTCTAATGTTGTTAATGATAATAATGTAACTTAAATACAAAAAGTAAGAATATAAAGTGCTCTGTGGAGGAGGTCATGTTTCAGTCATGCCCAGAAAATATGACAAATGAAAACTTAAGTAATCGTATTATGATACTGTTTATTGATTCGAATAGTTTTATACTGTATGTGGTTTCCTATAGAGTATTATTATCACTTAGGTATTAACGCTTTGAGAGCCCATTTAGACAAAACATAAAGTAGGGTTAGCGGAGTGGAAAATATTCTTGCGCGAGTATATTAAAGAAACTTTAAATGTGAAATCGTGACATAAATATTTACTGTACCTCCGATATTTATTCATAAAACTGAAGAAAAAATAATACTCTAGAAGTATCACAAAAACATTCAGTAGAATACAAAGGATAAATCCTATATTAATATATCCTACTAAAGGATTAGATAGAAATATGATTTTATTTCAAAGATTAATGTCATATATTTTATTCTGAATACAAAGATAGGTGTAAAAAAACAAAGACTTCAACTGTCTTAGCAACACAATAACTTAAGTATTTCATTGATAAATAGCTGCGAGTTGCTTCTGTACGTCCACACAAACACACATGTAACTTAGAAAAGTTCCAGGCTTGAAATTCTACAACTGGATATTCAAACTAAGAAAAATAATATTTGATTTTATTAGGCTAGAAACAAACCAATTGTTTATTCTTTTGGCCAATTTAGAAAAAGTTATTTTGATTTATTTGAACTTTTAAATAAATTGTTCGATACGATGCTCAAGAAGCAAATCCACCCCAAATGAAGATAAATATACTGGAACCGTTAGATAAGTTTATTTGTGATTTAACCATTGACTTCTAAAAAACCATCCTAGAAAAAGTAGTTCTAAACATAGGAATAGAAGAGCTGACATTTTAAAACAAATGCATAGTAAAACGAATGACAACTACACCATTAACGTAGGTACCAGCTATATCTCAGTAACTTAATCCTGAAATTAATTTATTATTAAAATGATAGAGTGGCTTAAAACAGTGGCATATATATTGTATAAAGCCATTTTCTCCCATCATACTGCATACATTTTTGTAAGTGATATAATTGTTCGACCCTGGTAATAGTTATTTAAAATACTGCCAAATGAACATGCCCTGAATTAACTGTTCACAGTACCATATAAAAAATAGCATAGAAACTAGCTTATATTAAAAAAAATTCAACCAAGTTGTTTACTATGGGGAATTTTAAAGAAATTATAGTATATAAACTGTATACTAGCTATATTTTTATAGTTTATTTGCCAATTGTTGAGCCCAATCTAACATGTATAATAGTGAGCAGATTTACTTCCATGTTTCAATACACCAGGTAATATGTTTGAGAAACTGCCCCATTTGAGAGGTGAATAGCCAAATTCATTTACAACAGCTTTAGAGCACATTACTTCAAATGTATTATAAATATATAAAAATAAATTTAACAACTTCATCAACAATAGACCAAAGATTTCAAATTAACATGTGTGTTAGTGCACCTTTAGTTTGTTTTAGAAGAGTTCTATAAGCTTAATATTACTATGTCAAGTAATTTTTTCAAACGTGTATCTAGAGTCTAGGTCATGCAATGTACTGGAATCGAGGCAATTCATAGATTAAATCATACAGTGTAGGAAAACAAAACATAAGTAAACAACTGATAAAATAAACGGTCAGAAAAGTTTAAAAAAAATTGGGTTATAAATCTTCTGATTTTTGTAAGCTTTTAAAAATAATATGCCCTTAGAAATAAAATGCCAAATATTAAATAAAATACAAGATTTAGTATAAACTGTAGTGGTACCAATTTCAACTTAGTGAAAGAAAATGTAAACAATAAATTAAAGTTTCCAACCGTGATTAACTCCTAGGCTAAATATACCTGTCACTATCCCAGGTTTTCAAAAATAAATAAAATCGTGCCTAAGCCATGCCAATTTTATGTTTTGGTTTTTACTTGAAGTATTTCAAATGGAAATGATTTCTTTATAAATAGTACTCTTTTTGAAAACAACGACACAATTTTAACTTATTTAGGAAATGATTTTATGTTATTTGAAACATAATTTAGTAGGTCCATTTCATCCATCTCAATTTTTGAAATAACGCACACAAAATAAAAATACACACACCATTCGAAGCTTTGTGGATCAGAAGGATTACCTAAATATTAATTATTTTTAAATGTAGGCCCCTAAAGCTCACTAACTGTTTAAGAAACTTGTTCAGCAAGAAAAGTTTGATTTTACTTTAGGCCTACGTTTTATTAACTACTATTGATATTATACAATGGATCTTTAAGAACAGCGGATTTTAAATATACTTTTAAGCTAGTATTACATTAAACACAACTACTTTTATATGGGCCTAATTTACCTTTTGAATAGAATAGGATTTTTTTATAAGCATAGGTATTATGTACCATATATCTTTACGCACTTCAAAAACCGAACACAAAACATATAGAAATAAATATTGGTATTATATTTTCATTACACATTACATTCATAAAATGCACGTGTTGGTTCTTAATACTTATTATAATTATAATATTGATATAAATATTATTATTATTATTATTATTATTGCTGTGCATTCATTTATTTTAAGCTTGTTTCTTCTACTCTTAATATGTAAAATGTGTTCTGAAAAATGGTTAATTATATTTATTTGTTCTGAACACCGTTTTCATTCACTAGCCCTGGGTTTATTTTCAATACATTTCATTCACTAGCCCCGGGTTTATTTTCAATACATTTCATTCACTAGCCCGGGTTTATTTTCATACATTCATTCACTAGCCCTGGGTTTATTTTCAATACATTTCATTCACTAGCCCTGGGTTTATTTTCAATACATTTCATTCACTAGCCCTGGGTTTATTTTTAATACATTTCATTCACTAGCCCTGGGTTTATTTTCAATACATTTCATTCACTAGCCCAGTTTATTTTCAATACATTTCATTCACTAGCCCCGGTTTATTTTCAATACATTTCATTCACTAGCCCGGGTTTATTTTCAATACATTTCATTCACTAGCCCGGGTTTATTTTCAATACATTTCATTCACTAGCCCGGTTTATTTTCAATACATTTCATTCACTAGCCCTGGGTTTATTTTCAATACATTTCATTCACTAGCCATGGTTTATTTTCAATACATTTCATTCACTAGCACCGAGTTTATTTTCAATACATTCCATTCAATATCCCCAAGTTTATTTTGAATGCATTTAATACACTAGCTCCAAGTTTATTCGGAAAAATGATAGGTTCATAATATGCACAAGTTAGTTTTAAACAGTTACGCTTTTTCTGACTAGGCGCACATTTATTTTGAGCACCGATTTAATCCTAATCAATAAAAAAATTATGTTGAGTTCATATTCTATTCACATGTTTGTTCTGCGAAGATAATACTGACATAATTTTAACTATGAGTAGATAATACTATTTTAACTATTTACATATTCGCTCTTTATAAGTCCTGCTAACTTAACCCCATATATTGAAGCTAGTTATAAAATATAAAATAAATAGCTTTCATTCCCAGTCAAGATATGATGTTGCAGGTATCTGTAAATTTATATATATTTAAAAAAATTAAGTAATATCGAGGTTACTTATGACTTCCACTAAAACATGGGATTCAGAATAATCAAATTATGATTATAAAATACTTAAGCCTATATCCTACTATTTGATTCAACATTGACCACGCTTGGTACATATTTGTGTTTTATGTGAAGAGTTTAGATTTTTTCTTATAAAAGGTAATTCATTCAAAGTTACGCCTCTAGGCATGCCCAATATGCCAAAAAAAAAAGTAATAATTGGGTTAGTCCTCATTCTTAAAAACAAAGCCTTTTAATTTCAAATTATACTTATCAAGGAATGCATAAATATGTAATGAGTACCCCATTACTTATGCATATAGTTAACACCCAAACACATTAACATTTTGTTTTTAAAAATCATTACAAATTTGACTGATTAAAACCTTAGTTATACACACACCATCCTCTCTGCCGATATTTTCTTTATATTCATAGACACAATTTTTATCTTAGTTTTTTCATACACGATTTTTTACTTATTTAAATTTACGGTAATTGGATTTCAGGTCCGACACCTTAGCTCAATCGGCAGTGCATCTGCCTAAAAAGATGGTTAGATATAAGATACAGCTTAAACAAAAATTACCTTTGTGAATTTTGGATTCCTCCATTCGCAGTGATGAACGGCGTAAGGATTGGGTGATGCATCTCTTCAAGAACTAAGTTAGTTTGTAGGTTGTGTGTATTTTAAATCAATCAGTTCAGAACATGCACATTAAATGTCCCAAATTATGTTAGTTGTTAAATTAAGTTATCAAATTAACCACGTATAGTTTTACTAGCTAATATTAGTTGATATATAAGATCTAATAAACACATTTTTAAGTAACTTATAATTTAATAAATCCAAAGGAGAGGTTAAAATTAGATTTTTCAACATATCAAGAAAGATAATATTATTTACAAAATATTTGTATTTTATGGGATATGTGCAGCAGAAATTTTTAACCTGTTATGTGTGGTATCTAATAAAAAATCATTGTAGTGGCTATTTAAGTAAGGCACATAGCTGTTTGTGTTTATTGTGTAAAATAAATATGATATTACAAACTAAATATAAATACAATAGCCATGTATTAGCTATAGAAGTACATAGCTAACTTAAATAATGGAATAAATTAATTGTTTTTATCAATAAGGAAAGTATGGAAACACAGCTTTTAGTGTACCAGACTAGTTTAACAAAACTTATTTAACATTATGCGATAAGCAAAATAAGTCTAGACCGCTTCTAAGAATTTAAGCCAAAGTAAAATAAATAAAAAGTTACTAGGTAGTAAGTAGACATTGAGAAAGGTTTTCATTATATCAATTAAGAAACAACTGTTTTTATAAAATCAAGTAAGAAACAACTACTGTAAGGGATTATGTGCCGATTTTAATTCTAAAGTAAAGTAGTAAAACATAATCTTTCAAAATCCTACTTGTTAGCTCATAAACCTGTTTAATCCCACACCATTTAGATTCAAATGGAAGCAATGGTTACCTATAAACGGCTACCTATGTAGATTAAAAAACCATAACAATTCTAACTTATACTTGTAGAACCATTCATATAATTAGTTTATAAATATGTAAGCATACACCATTGAAATGTAAATGCAGGCATTAATCACTAAAAATTTTGAACGGTAGTCCACCATACAGAAAAAGTTGATAAATCATTTACGGTATTTTACTAAAATATAAATGTAACTTCTTGTTCATACAAATGGTTTATATAAATATTATCTAATTTTAATGAAAGAAAAATTGTTTCAGAACTTTTCAATACTATAGTGAAATCTAAGTGTTTCAAAGCGAAAATGTTTTTGTTCCCAGACATTTTATGTTTACAAAAAAAATTTATTAACAAATATCAGCATATTGACTGTCACTTGATTAAAGCATTATCCAAACGCCATATATCTACCGTTGACCTGACATATCTTTAATTTTAAATATTAATTGAAAAAGTAACAGATATTAGGAGCTTTGGTGTAACACGTCATTGCTCTGTCATTTAGCTATTCAAGTTAATACTCTGTTCAGAAAATTCTACACTTTACAGTAACGTCAACTTACGAGATATAGCCCCCCTCCCTCCTAAAAAACTTAAAAAATATATATTCAAATATATAATAGACAAAAGAAGAATCATTTGGCGTTTCGTAGGTTTCTATTGGGAAGGAACTTTTATAGAAAGGACAATCTTTTTTATTTTGCTGTCAATATTGGAAAAATATTTTTTTATTAATATGTATTATTTTATAGGTATTGGTATAAGTGTATGTTTAAATACTTTCCATTTGTTTTAGTAACTTTTATAACACCCCCTCGGTGGCCGTATGGTCCAAGGGGTCACTCTCACAAAAGACTCGCTGCCAACGACGGGGAGATTGAGGTTCAATCCCAGTCGGGTGTATTGAAAGTGAATTTTCTTAAATGGGTTTCCACTATCGATCTACGCAGAATTCAATCTTCCTAATCCCTAGCACATTAAAATGGTTAGTACATAAAGGCGCATAACCCAAGCGGTTAATAGGACGTGGGGTAAAAAATATTTTTTAAAGGTAAAAGAATCTTTATATAAATCAGACTGAACTTTATAATCTTGGAATTTGCATTTTACTCTATTTTTTTGGATCACGCCGTATATTTAATAATCAACAACTTATTAGCCCAATATTCCTTCTAAACTGTGAGTTGTCAAGGGGTACCATGGATGTATGTGAGCAGTTCCAACGACCAGTCCGGTCTACTGATGGCTCCCGCCCCATTCTCGATATAAAACAGACTCGCATCGCAGCAAAACATCGCGAGGTAATAATAATAGAGTCTCTTGCTGGTCCGCTGGCCACCACCGGCCGGCCGGATGCTCAAAAAACCCCGCGCCGCCACGACCGCGCAGTAAAACATGGCATTATCAAAACATGCTTCGCCTGGGTTTCGGTGTTGATGGTCGCAAGTCTTGCAGCAAACACTATCATACAACGGATGAAATTACCTGGAAAAATTCGTACACACGAGTTTGGGTTTGTTGCTTCAAACTGTTTACTATGGCTATTAGGTCGTCGTACTGACCGAACGGGTCGTGTTATCGAGATGTATCGACGAAATAATATTTTTTTTTCTCTCCTCGTAGATTTATTAATGCTTCTATCATAGTCACAAAAGTATGGAGTCCCATTCCATACCCAAACATACAAACAACCGAGTGAAAATTATATAATTGATTTCATTTTCTATGTTAGGTCGAAAAAAAGGGGGAGGAGATATAGATAGATATCTAGCAGATTAGAAAACCTGAATAACGTATCAAAATCATATAATTTAATATATCAGAGAATAATTAGGAAAGGGTTAAGAAATTCACTCAAATGATAAAGGATTTTAAAAAATTAAAAACTAATTTTAAAAATAGTTTTAATTCCAATTTAAATTTCATAGTAATTTGATAATACCTTCAGCAAACAATTAATTAAAACACCACAATTTCTTTTATTCTTTTAAATAGCCTAAAACACCAAATTTTATAGCTGTTTTGATTTAGAAGCATATTTTAAAAGCACAAAAAAGTGAAAAATTGTTTTTATAACAGGTTGTGGAGAATGTAGGCTATTTTGTTTTGATAGACCTATCAAACTAAAAAGTGAATATAATACAGTATTAAAAATTAATCAATGTTTAGAGAATTTAGAATGTAAATTAAATGTGCAAAACGCTTTTTCTGACAATTTAAGCTAATATAAACTTAAAATATGAGGTTTTTTTTTAAAAAGGAAGCAATTGCACATATATATATAATTTTAAAAGCATTAAATTGATAGCTGAAACAAGGGGTGGGAGGCCTTTAATCATTGGAGGGCCGCATGTCACTTCACGTACAGTAAATTTTGCCAAAATTATAAAGACATACTTTACCTAACATAAGTGATTATTTTTAGTTGCCGCGAACGGTTGTTTAGCCTACTTTTTCTTTTTAAATCAGCGAGGACATAGTTCAATGTTATATATATATAATTATATATATATATATATACACACACACACACACACACACACACACACACACACACACATATAGATATGGTTTCTTATCAAATCAATATTTTATATATATATATATATAAATAAATATTTGATAGAAACCAAATTTTCACTTTAGCTAGAGTTTTTTCTACATGAATCTCAGCTCGTTTCAAACTTTAATAACTGTAGATATTTACTGTATAAGCATGCTTAAAAAAGATATCAGCCTGTAATAAGGATTATAAAATCTAATAGAAAAACCCTCAAGAATCACGTTCTATAAACTAATCATCTCAGCAGTTAATAGAACCCTTCATTTTATTATATTATCGGAATAAAATTTGGGTTTGAGAATATAATTTATAAATAATGAAGAAATATAATCGACATAGTATGCGAAATGACCGCAACGGGAACCTTAGAAGGTCACTTGTGGCTTGAAAGCCGATTGTCCATCCCTGGCATAAGCTATTCAGATGGCAAGAGATATCTTTAAATCAAAACACTGGTCCAATATCTAAGCTTAGTTTCCAAATTTAAGAGAAAACCAAATGAAACGATTCGCGCCAACTAAATTGTTCCCATAGATATTTGACCAACTTCAAAGGTAGAGAGAACTAAAGCTCTAGATGAGTTGCTGGTCAGTGGGCATTATGGACCAACTTCAGAGTTAGAGAGAACTAAAGCTCTAGATGAGTTGCCTGGTCAGTGGGCATTATGGACCAACTTCAGAGTTAGAGAGAACTAAAGCTCTAGATGAGTTGCCTGGGCAGTGGGCATTATGGACCAACTTCAGAGTTAGAGAGAACTAAAGCTCTAGATGAGTTGCCTGGGTAGTGGGCATTATGGACCAACTTCAGAGTTAGAGAGAACTAAAGCTCTAGATGAGTTGCCTGGGCAGTGGGCATTATGGACCAACTTCAGAGTTAGAGAGAACTAAAGATCTAGATGAGTTGCCTGGGCAGTGGGCATTATGGACCAACTTCAGAGTTAGAGAGAACTAAAGCTCTAGATGAGTTGCCTGGGCAGTGGGCATTATGGACCAACTTCATAGTTAGAGAGAACTAAAGCTCTAGATGAGTTGCCTGGGCAGTGGGAACTATGAATATGAATCGCGGTATAATACCTTTTGATTTATTTAACATGTTTTTGTTGCATGGGAGATTAATTTGTAAAATCAGTATATTGTACCAGCATATCTGTTCCAATTCATTTACCAACACCGTTCATACTTAATTATAATCTTGAAAATATTAATTACTATTTTAACAAGTTTAACAAAGTCGCGTTTTGACTAATATATGTTTATTATTTACAGTTTTCGCGTTAGTTAAATAAAAGAAATAATGCAGTTAAATCAAATTTGATCATTTACAGCCCATTATGTAACTCAAGTAGAAAACAAAATTTTTTCAATCGAAATATTTGACTAAAACATATTTTTATGATTTAATGTAATGATGGGGGTGAATAAAAATCAGTTTTTTCAATTTTTGTAGCAAATTTTTTTTTGTCCAAAATAAATCAAATATTGCTCCAGTAGAAATATAAGAGTTTAATTTTCCTCACGTGGTGATATCAACATTTGTTGAATATCTGTCAAGGGTGTCATATAAAAAGATTCTTATATAATGCAGCTATGTTCATGACTGATTTTCATCAACTGTTGATATCACTTGTGAACAAAATTAAACTTTGTGTTTCTAATAAATAAATATATGATTATTTTTTTTGCTAACCAAATGTTTGGCTATACAAACTGAAAAAAATACTGGCCTTTTCTCGCCTTTCCTACATCCTCCCCTTAAGCCAGGTACTAATTTAGTTTATCCTTTTCTTGCAAGTGATTTATTATCGTCACCATAAACTATCAAAAAGATAGTACTTACTAGAGGAATCGTTATTCCATTAAAAAGTCAATACATTCAAAATGTACTGAGAATACACTGTATGTAAATTACCAGCTAGTATACAATCTTTACCACTTTGACACATCGCTATTTATACGTCTCCATACATGGCACGGCAAGAGTAGATGTAGACTGGTACTACTGCACCTGTCCATGATAATCGGGACTGTGGAATCGGTCTGCCAAGACTTTGACTCACACTCGTTCAAAAGTGGCAAATGTATATTAATTAGCAATAAAAATGTACTGAAGTAAAATGCTCCAATACAGATTACTTCAAGGTAAACTTCTTTGGTACTGTGAATTTTTATTTGAGTGAATATATCATTTAAAAAAAATGAAATTAAAATTATATCTTTACCATATATTATTATAATACTATAAGTTATTTTGAAGCCGGAGATGGAGTATTTTTACATAGTCCAAATCCACCCAAAATTGTTTCCGACTCAAAGACTTCACAAACTGATAGTAATATCGGTGTTGCAGTCCATTATCGCTTTCGCTTTTTATATAAATACACGTACGTACTGATCATATGTGTATACATACTTTTTAAAGTAGTAAATGATACAAACACGTTTTGATTGCAGCGTAAACAAAACATATTTAATTATAAAGAACTGAACTGGTAACATCAGAGTCAACATATGCGGCGCTTTCTTGGTTCTCGAAAGATTATTTTTGTCGATGCATTTTAAATATTGTTAATATATGTCCAATCAGGCCATTTTAGACGAACAAACTTGCCGGCCTCAGGTGTTCCAATTCCAACAATCGAATTTTAAAAATTCAAGAGTAAGGTTTTTGTTTTCTTTCAGCACTGTTTTTTTTTTATATATAAGGTGACACTTTTGAAACACATCACTCACTATTAAAACCACTATTTTTTTAATGTCTTCTTGAGTAAATTTTGCTTTCTTTTTTAAAACAAAGTGTTTTATTTTTGACTACACATTTTGTTGGTCCCTTCAAAGTCCAGTGTCGTGGTGTTACGTCACTGTTTAGACAAACGTGTGCATAACGAGGCGGGCAATGAGCAGTGTTTATCAGAGATATTTGTCATTACACCAGAGGGCTAAGATACCAGCTCGTGTCTTGTTGTCCAACCACGAGGCCCGATTATTGCGAGTAACCGTCACCATTTATGTTCACGGTCGACATTATGCTCTAGCAAGGAATCTGATTGATACAATACCTCCACTGTATGATACCCAAAAACTACTCCCCGCGCATGTTTTATGGAACAAAATAGAAAACACAGGCGAACCAATTGATACTTAGAGTAAATAATCCCGGGTCACGCAAGTTTTATCTAAGGGCGTTCTTTGGCTGTCTTAGAACCCTTTGAAACATGTATTTAAAGCTATCCTTTATTTCTTCATGTTTGAATAATTATATGACCAAAGAGAAGTGAGACATTTGTGGGAAAAAGTATATTTATGTGAACAACAAATATTTGATGTAGAGCCATGATAATTGTTACTATTTACTAACTTGGCTTACTACTCATCTGGACCATAATCATTTTAATTATGTCAACGGTATAGAGATGAGAAAGGTGGACTTTAGAGGAAATGTAAACCATTTTTATGATGGAAGAGTTGGAAGCCAAAACCACCCTCAATATACCCGACAGGAATTCAAACCTCACCCTCATCCACGACAGGCCAGACTAGATGAAATTGGCATTTAGTCGGTGAACCCATTGATGAGGACCAGGTTATTATACCATTTTTGGAGGGAAAGAGGCCTCTTTGAATAAGTTTCTACACCCCTACACGTAATTCAAGTCTAATAATATTAGTTTTACAATGGTTTGTCTGTAATATATTTAGTAGTATTGTATTAATTTAAACAGTTTTAAGGGTCATACCCACACAGAAAATTCGACTGCACGAAGTATGTTTCTATAAATATTAAAAGAGAATAATACAATTACTATATAAATAAAATATTATTTAATATATGATAAGCAAAGTTCAACTAACACATTATGCTGGTATAGTAGAACTAAATAGATAGTTTTGCGTTTTGAAGTGTGGTTTTCAAACAATGTCTAGGATTATTTATAACATAAGCACATATTTACTTTCTCTCTATCTTACAGGTAGAGAAAGTATGGTGATCGTCAAAAAAATCGAAGTCGAGATTTTGATGAATTTTGACGTTTCATGACTTCCTGAATCCGAAAAAGTGGTTTTTGAATTTCCGTCTGTCTGTCTGTCTGTACCTCCAACTAGAGCCTAAACTATTTTACCGATTGAGCTGAAACTTGATATCTTGGGTTTTCATAGGGTTGCCCCGAGGGGTTTTTGGAATTGGACATCTACCCCTAAAATTAAGGGTAGTTTACTGAAGGGAAAAAACAGAAAAAGTCGATTTTCTCAAAATCGGCTCTAACGATTTTGATTAAATTTCATTTATGAACATTAATAAATATTCCAAACAAAATGGCTACTCTCAATATTTCGGCAAAATCGCTTTAAGGGCTCCGGTCTGATGCGTAAATTAACATTTTTTATAATAGCTCCGAAACTATTTGAGATATGAAATTACTTAGCATTATAAATATGTATATATATTTATAATACAAATATTTTATTCGAAACATATTTTTATAAAATCAATCATTTTTAATCTATACGCAATTATATATATATATTTTTAGCTTTTTGGACATTAAAGCTTAAGTATTGCGATCGTAAAAAAACTAACCTGAAATGTAGATGGATTTCGACGTCTCATGACCCCCCGAACCCTAAAAAAATAGTCTTTGCAATGCCGTCTGTCTGTGTGTCTATTTAAACTTAAAATTAAGGGTAGTTTACTGAAGGGCAAAAAGAGAAAAAGTCGATTTTCTCAAAATCGGCTCCAACGATTTTGATTAAATTTCATTTATAAACATTAATAAATATTCCAAATATAATGGCTACCCTCAATATTTCGGCAAAATGGCTTTAAGGGCTCCGGTGTGATTCGTCAATTAACATTTTTTTAAATAGCTCCGAAACTATTTGAGATATGAAATTACTTAGCATTACAAATATGTATATATATTTATAATACAGATATTTTATCCGAAACATATTTTTATAAAATCAATAACTTTCAATCTATACGCAATTATATGAATTTTTTTTAACTTTTTGGACATTAAAGTTTAAGTATTGCGACCGTAAAAAAAAACTAACCTGAAATGTTGATGGATGTCGACGTCTCATGACCCCCCGAACCCTAAAAAATAGTCTTTGCAATGCCGTCTGTCTGTGTGTCTATAAAAACTTAAAATTAAGGGTAGTTTACTGAAGGGCAAAAAGAGAAAAAATTGGTTTTCTCAAAATCTACTCAAACGATTTTGATTAAAATTCGTATCTAGGCTTTGATTAAGATTATAAATAAACTGGCTATTTTCATTTTCCTATGAAAATGATTTTTAGGGTACTTTACAGAAGCGTTAATTTCCGTATCTCCACAACTATTGGAGAAACTAAACAACTTATCATTGCAAAATTGTAGGACTATCAGAAATAAAAAACTTTTATTTGACATATATTTTTATAAGAGCAGCAGTTTCTGAGATATTTGCAAATATATTAATACAATTTTGTGAGCTTTAGTTGTAAACATATACTACTTAAGTCTTAACGCAATAATTCTCCAATGCCATAGAGTAATTAAATATAAGTATCTAAAAAAGTATGTTATTTTTCCTTAAATCTCTTAGGAGAAATGTTTGCATAGCAATGATCTATCTCCATTTTAGACTCAATAGTCAATATTTACATTTTTTATTGGTCAAAATGTATAAATGAATAATTAAATATCAATGCGATGACTTGAAGTTCTGCAACACCTTATTATATGTTAAAATTTAACCAGAAATTGAAATTTTAATACGAAGTGTTGACCCTTGTGGAAGACATTAAACTGTTTAGAAATGCTCTTAGGTGGACAAAGATGCGCCTCTTTTCTCATTGATTCTATATCATTGTATATTATTTTATGCGTGTTCTTATGTGGAGTGGTGATGATACAATGTACATTATTCCGTTCAGAAATCTTACGAGTTTATAGAAAGAGAGAGAAAGTCTGTGCGGTGTGCCGTACCATTTATTTTAAATAATACATGGTCTTAAATTATATTCAAAGAGAATAAGCGTTTTGGAAAATTTACTGTTAATACGTCAATAAGAACGTATCTGTGAGGCAACATTTATCTAATGTCTTCTTTAGAACTTAAATAAATCCCAAAAAATTTAAGCGAAATATGGCCATTCCTTTATATTTTGAAAATTAATTAAAGAAAGGCTCTCTCATAGAAATAGTAATATATATATATAGATATAATGTGTTCTGATATTAATACAAATTTAAAGTAAAGAAATGTTTGAACAGTGACTCAATTAATTAAGTTAAGCTAACGTAATCGAGTAAAATATTAGGATGAAGTGGAAATTTGAAAATACATAACATAAGATGTCCTTTGTATTTCGTTTTTACAAAATAAATAAAAATCATAATAACAATGTATTACTATTTATAGAAAGATGTAATAACTTAAGAAAAACAAAAGAAAATTTGACAAAAACAAAATAACATAAAATCTACAAATATAAAAGAATACACATATTTAATATTATTTAATGCAAAATATTAACCAAGACATTTTGAATGATATTGCTTAAGTTTGTACTTGGTTAAAGTGAGAATGTTAAAGTGTAAAAATATATATCTAAAGAAGAGGCATCAAATTTTCAAAATAGTTATTTTCATTTATTTGAGGTATTTAACATGCACTTTCTGAACCGACTGATCAGCAGACGACTAAGTTAACTCTAGAACAAACACAACATCCAGCCTCCAGCCGTTAATTTATAACTGTGAAAAGGAGGAAAAATACATTTCACCTATGATAAATTTTTCAACCATGCCAGGAATTGAACCCAGGACCTTTAGCTCAGTAGACAGACAAGTTACCGACTGAGTTAAGGTGTCTGACATCAAATTAATTAAACTTATAACTTCATTTCACTATCATCATGATCTTTCAAAACATAAATGTTTGTATAGTTTTTCTAACGGTTTACACATTAATATGTTCACATCCTCGTTTCAGAAGAAATAGCCAACCCCTTCCCACATAAGTATTTCCCGCTTAGTTGCAGTGCTTACAAAAGAATGCCAATCCTCTTACCATTAAAGTAATCAGTGTACACAGTTATTTTTAAGTGTCTTATTATATTATCAGTCCGTGGCAAGTGAGTGGTGTAAAATCTTATGTTTGACGATTCTTGAATTTATTAACCATTAATATTTTTCAAAGTAAAAAATTAGTTAACGCATTATATAATATGACTTAAAAAATAAAATGATAAAAATAAAACTGAAAAACCTATAAATTATGTCTATTGCCAGAGGATTATGGAGAGACTGTATAAGATATTTAATCAAAGTTCGGGCCCTGCAGATGAGTATAGACTGTACTCGAACCTCATCCACTTGTTGATTTTACTGTTCCCCCAATTCGCCACCGGTCAGGGGGTGACTATTAACACGAGCACATATAACACGTGACAGGGGTAGGCGTAGTCCTCTATAATCATAAACAATTATTTATTAGTAGTTCTGTGTAAACAGTAGACCTCACTCCATAGTCAACAAATGCTAAGTACATCCTGTTAAAAATTATTACATGTACTCATAAGTAATACATTCAAATGATTTCTCCTTGGATTTCAAGTTGACATTTTTTCTATAATTTATTCTTGGTAACCAAGCTAGACATAAAACCAATTAATATTATATTCAATACCTAGTACATTATATTCTTAGAGAATAACAGGGGTTCACCTGGTTTAAGACGTCATCCTGGCAATATATGTTAAAATTTAACAAAAAAAATACCCTCTCAAAATACTCTATAGATTTATTAAAATAATTATAAATTCAAATCACTTGAGATGAGTTATCAAACAAAAAACCTTTTGAGTGGCCGTCATATTAAAAAGGGTATCCAGATTGAGAACATAAATATAATATATATGCATATTTACGGTAATAGTAATAGTGATTAAAGAAATTGTATCCGCATTTGCGTGGAGGGAGAGTGTAAAGCTATTTTAGATAAACCACCTTCAATAACCCAACCGAGATTCAAACATATATATATATATAGATCCAATATTTGGATATTTAAAGGATTTACAGGCTGCGAAAATTAAATTTGTACCATTGAAAGAAAAAGTAGTTTATTCTACTTTGATTTTAAAATCCATGAGAATCGCTATATATATAAATAAATAAGTCAAAGTAGAATAAGCTACTTTTGCTTTCAATGGTACAAATTTAATGTTCGCAGCTTGTAAATCCTTCAAATATACCCAGATACTTTCCAAATAAACATAATTGAAAACTGAGCATACCTATCGGTAATTAATTATTTTAAGCTTACTGGTACGGTTAATTTGATCATAGCATAGGTCTAAGCTACAGACTAAAATATGCATTAGTTACAAAATAACATAAGCTTTAGTTACACAATAAAATAAGGCCTAGCTATGCACCAAGTTATACCCTAGCTGCCAACTAAAATATACCCTAGTTGAACAATAAATTAGTTTTTTGTTGCATATTAAAGTAGACCAGTTATTTTAAATCAAATTCCACGTTTAATAATTTGAAGAAAATGTATATATATAATATATATATATATATATATATATATATGTTCAAAACTCTGGGAATTGGAGCTTGGTAGAGCTTTGAAAGTAAATAGTTAGTTACCTTCCCTATAGTGTCAAACTTGCACTTTAAAGCCAATGCACAGCCATTTGCTCACTACATTATTGTGTTCGTGGTTTATGTTTAACAGATGATTGAATGGGGCGGTAAAAGTCAGGCTCTGAAAACACCACGAGAAACAGCCCTGCTTTAAATTGCATTGTAAACATTCTCTAGTTCGTGCTAGCGCAGGGCTTAAGCGCCGAATATACCACAAAGAGCTTAAGCTGTGTGTATATTAGTGTAAAGTTAACTTAATATATAAGCATATAAATAGATATGGACTATATTTAAACATGTATAGGCATATATTAGGCTACATGGGACTTGCGGCCACCAAAAATAGCGTCATGGGATTTGTATCCACCACATTCAGATTTGTAAAACTATACATGTTTCAATACGGGTATTTTGGAACGTTGGGCCAGTTTCATAGTCAAATTTAGTACGCCTCAAGTGCGGCGCTATACTAAAACAAGACGTCACCTACCTGAAATTGAATGGAATGGGCCAGTTTCATATGCGAAACTGGCCCATTCCATTTTGGTCTAGGTAGGTGTCGTCCTGTATTTAGTATCGACTCGCACTTTAGGCTCACTAAGTCTGACTATGAAACTGGCCCGTTATTTTGATCTGGGACCTGAAATTGAAACGGGGCGAAGCACTAACAGTCAAAATTCCTCATGTTGGTGCTTTCTTTTATATTAACCTAAGCTAACCTAGACTAAGATGAGAGAATAATACTTTAAACTGAGGTATTAAAAATTTGTATTGTAATTAAATTTAATTATATAGTATTAAATAGATTGACAATTTATAGCGAGTTCAAAAATACTGAATAAAAACAAAAACATTAAAAATGTAATTCAGAAGCCCTTCTCTAAGACATTTTATATTAGGGAGGTTTAATGTTCAGTCTATGAACACTCCAATTAAATAATTAAATTAATACTAGACTTACAAATTAAGATGTTTGATAACTATTACATGTTAATAATAAAACTAAGTATCAAACAAAGAAACCTGAAATTAAAAGACAATTTAACTTCCAATAAAATGTGTGAGAGTTAAAATATAAAATATTAAATATAATTTATAAATATGCTCTAAAATATAATTTATAAATATGCTATAAAATATAATTTATAAATATGCTCTACACGCACACACCCGGTTCTGGTTGCATTAACCAGACACTCTTTTCCGCCCCGAGTTAAAATGCAGTTTTCAAAACTTTTCAGAGTATTCTAAATAATATTTAAAAAAAATTATTAGAGGTCTTTATATTAATCACTCATGTGTCAAAATCAGTCAAAGGTGTCAACTGCATTACGTATCTCTTTAACGTATGAATACATCAAAGTAAATCTAGCTACTTTTTAAACTGCCAGAAAAGTACGTTTTGATGGGCTGACTATGATAATTGTATTATTGGTTTATTTCAAGTTCGGTTTAGTGTTTGTGGCGAAATTTTATTCAGTTTATTGTATCAAATATAATATATAAATCTTAAGGGCAAATTTAAATTAAACATATAATGAGAGTAAAGTGAATGCAAATAAATAGTTGAAATAACTAACGTTTTTGAACAAAGTCATCAAAACCACTGGACTGGGCTTAATCCTCTTGTCCTTAACAAAAATCTACCCACAAAAACATTCTAATTATATTATAAATATCCCAAACAAATGGTTTTTATTCTTACGACCATAGAGAGTAACTTTGTAAACGTAAAGTGATGTCCAAATAGTTTGTTTTTGTAACTGTATGCTTTATATTAAATGTCCTGACCTAACCTTGTAGCTTGGTAAGTCAGAGAGTCAATTAAAGGAGAAGAACTCACATTTTTTTAGGGTAAATAATATTAAAAATACATGGTTAGATAATATATTCCCCTTTCTTAAGAAAAAACTCGGGAGTTTCAAGTAAAAGTCTATTGCACGCTCAACGCAATCATCCCTTCGGGTTTATTTGTTCGTCATAATATAAAAAGTGACAGTTATCTACGTTAAAAATTGATGACAAAAAGTGGAAATATATAAATAATCAACTTTAAAATATTTGAAACCTAACATTCGAAGATGTTGATTTCACACAAATTAGGGTAAAGATCTAAAAGTGAAGGGTTAAAACCATAAGATACTCTCTGAAACAAGAGGGTTGAAAAAGCTTGTAGACAAAATTAAGTTTACTATTTTCAACCAAAAGATGCGCCCAAGAAGAAATTTCAGTTTGGAAAAGTTAACACACCGACAGGACCTATACCATGTTTATTCCCAAGATTAAAAAAGTACACACACAAATTCAACAAGTTTACTTTCATTTTTCACTAAAACGAAATCATGAATCTCGTCCTTTATATTGACTCCTCCCAGACAACCCACACCTAGCCAGGCTTGAGTGATAATATTACTATATTATACAACTCTTTCAGCGATTGTGTTTTCTTCCCTTGCCAAGATGTCAGCTGATGAATAACCGACTGACCTCAATCAAGAAGTGGGACAGGCTACTGTAGAGAGGGTTAAATTGTTTTGATGGGAATTAGAGAAAGATACCAAGAGATCTGGTGCAGCTCCTTGGAAGAAGTCATGTTGATAAAAAAAGTATTAAGGTTAGATTTACTTGTAGTAAAATGGGAGCAACGCTATACAATGTGACATGACAAAAACACATATGCAACTTAAGTGCTATATGTCACAATGAAAACAAGTGTTAGACTATGTTGAGCAGCAGAAGTAGAAATATTATTGCTTAATAAGGCTGTGAGGTATTAGCAACGTTAACATACACCCCAATCAACACAAGACATACATAATTATTGTTTTGCCTACAAAGGTTGCAGCAGTGTCACTATTCTGTTTTGTTCTTTTTTTAGTATTTTACACTCACCTCTCTCTCTCTTTCTCTAACTTTCAAGCACTGGACTGGGAAAGGCAAGTGAAAACTTTTCCGGCCTAGAAATGTGATGAAAACAATGTTATCATTATTGAGATATCTCCAAGATGTTGTCAAGTTTATACTAAATACACTATCATTTAGTTTTCACTAAATACTTGACGATATTAATTTAGTTTTTAAAACTTCTTAAAAACCTAATAAATGAAGCGTGTTTTCCAAAACTATACTCTTTCTTACTCGTGAATTGAAATAATCACAATATGGTCGTATGAAGACACAATTAAACCTGTCGATATGATTTAATTTGTATCACTCTCATGTTCAAGTCCAATATATTTAACTTTCTCAATACCCATTTACAATATCTAATGGAACATCCTCTCTGGTAGTAGTTCTTCATTTCTTAACTCAAGGTTTTGGATCAGCACGAAACATGTTTTGGGCCTCGATTTACATCCAAACTGTACAATATTAATTTTATGCCTGGTCGAAACACATACATATTGTTTTTAAGACCTTAAAGAATATAACAGAGTAGACTAGGTATATTTTTCCCTTCAATGAGTAATGCAAATCCTTCACGTGATCGGTCAATATGTTCCGCTTGTCAGGGTAGAAGACGTGTGCAAAAAAAAACAAACAGCCTCCAAGGTGGAACAATGTTTACAAACATGTCACCTTGCATTACATATTGCACACGGCGCAATAAAAGCCGACCTTAACACCTTGTCATAAAAGTTATATGTCCGCAAAGGATAATTTTCTTGCAACACATTATGTTCTTATGGGATTCAAATTTTTTTAACTTTCAAAAAGAAGGGATAATATGACATTTTGATGTTGATAGCCCTGTGGTTTGAAAAAAATAACCAGAGAGAAACCTAAAAACCGCGATCGTTTAAACTAAGCTAAAAACTATCTACCTTTCCACGAAAGTGTTTTGACTGAATGTCGCCATTTTGCCACTTTAAAATACAATACGGGAAATGACATGTTTTATCACCACATGAATCACAAGAAACGATGTTTCGTCAAGCGGTTACGGTTGTTTCTAAATATAGCTAGCGCTTGACATTGTATCAAGATCGCAAATATGGTTGAAAAGTTTTTTTTTTTGCATGTAGCAATAATTGTTTTTAATAAATTGAAATTAGAACATGTTTGTGTAAATCACACTTATTATAAAATGTAGCAACTGTACTGTGGTAGCTGGATTCAATTATTATCAACCCAAAAAAATGTACTCACTTGGTCAATTAAAAATTAATTAGAACTCTTATCAGTTCCCTCCCAAACACAGTATGTAAGAACAACCACACATAATTAAATTACACACTCAACCAAATATAAATTGGACGACATGCGCTAAACTACGTGTAACTATATTTCTACCGAGATAGTTTATTTAGGCTATTCCATTCTTTGAATGATTTCACGAAAGTCTTAGTAACGAAACTATTTTTCTCATATTAGAGTAATAAAAATCTTTAGAGAGTCTAGCCAATATTTATTTCTAAGCGTTACTATGATTTGTAAAGAATCAGTTATTTAATCATACAGAGAAAAAAAGATAAAGTAATTAATGGGAGCACCATTTAAGGGTTCATATGACAAGGTCACAAGCTATTTCCTTTCTAATGTTTTAGTTTACTTCACTTATCAACCAGATTCGGTGGTCGTACGCTCTAACACGTCACTCTCGCAAGAGACTGGAGTGTCGATGACGGGGAGATCGGCGTTGGTTCAAATACCGGTCAGGTGTATTAAAGGTATTTTTTTAAATAAATATTTTCTCACTTTCTCTCAACACAAATGTGGCTACATTTCCTCCTAATTATATGTTCCTCGTCCTTAATCAATTAATATATATTTACTATCCCTCCTCACCAACTCACATCAGACAAATAACACTATTTACTACCCCTCCTGACCAACTGACATCAGACAAATAACACTATTTACTACCCCTCCTCACCAACTCACATCAGACAAATAACACTATTTACTACCCCTCCTGACCAACTGACATCAGACAAATAACACTATTTACTACCCCTCCTCACCAACTCACATCAGACAAATAACACTATTTACTACCCCTCCTCACCAACTGACATCAGACAAATAACACTATTTACTACCCCTCCTCACCAACTGACATCAGACAAATAACACTATTTACTACCCCTCCTCACCAACTCACATCAGACAAATAACACTATTTACTACCCCTCCTGACCAACTGACATCAGACAAATAACACTACTTACTACCCCTCCTCACCAACTGACATCAGACAAATAACACTATTTACTACCCCTCCTGACCAACTGACATCAGACAAATAACACTACTTACTACCCCTCCTCACCAACTGACATCAGACAAATAACACTATTTACTACCCCTCCTCACCAACTGACATCAGACAAATAACACTATTTACTACCCCTCCTCACCAACTGACATCAGACAAATAACACTATTTACAACCCCTCCTCACCAACTGACATCAGACAAATAACACTATTTACTACCCCTCCTCACCAACTGACATCACTCAAATAACACTATTTACTACCCCTCCTCACCAACTGACATCAGACAAATAACACTATTTACTACCCCTCCTCACCAACTGACATCAGACAAATAACACTATTTACTACCCCTCACCAACTGACATCAGACAAATAACACTATTTACTACCCCTCCTCACCAACTGACATCAGACAAATAACACTATTTACTACCCCTCCTCACCAACTGACATCAGACAAATAACACTATTTACTACCCCTCCTCACCAACTGACATCAGACAAATAACACTATTTACTACCCCTCCTGACCAACTGACATCAGACAAATAACACTATTTACTACCCCTCCTCACCAACTGACATCAGACAAATAACACTATTTACTACCCCTCCTCACCAACTCACATCAGACAAATAACACTATTTACTACCCCTCCTCACCAACTGACATCGCAGCGCCATCAGCTTGGGTCAAGGTCAACAGCGAGCGTCTCGAGTGTTGTGTTATCAGAAGAATCACACCATCCTGAACTCTTAATGAACTCGAGGATAGGGTGCTTGAGCTCCCCCCCTCCCACCAAAAAAAACCCTGAACCCCGAGCAGTGCTCAGTTTGTCAACCGAGTGGTCCAACATGTTTCTCTTGGCCGACTATAGATAGCACTACGTGTCGCCTGACAAGACACAGCTTTGCGGTTCATTTGTCCGTATGCAAATATAGACAAGAGTGTGCTTGCCGCGTCATACATAGATGATCAGCCCACCCACCTGCCATGTCTTTATTAACATTGCACTCGAGCAGGCCAAGGGAGGCTCCTAGGGTTTTTGGCTGAGCCCCAACAACCTCAAAAATTCAAATAAGATTAAGTTTAACAAGTCGTACAAGGACGAAAACTTACATAAAGCCAAGTTTCTTGCTGTCCAAGTCACAGGGTTTCTCCTGAAGCCCAACATCGCTTTGGTAGAGTATGACCAATTTATGTCTTAAGAAATTGTAGTTTTCTGGAATTGTTTCTTTCACTTTTAATATTTTTTAAATTTGAAATTTTTGTTCACATCTTCAAAGCGTAGGTTCTAAAACTTTTATACAACTAAATTCACGCCATTATTAAGTGATAAACTATATTAATAGGTCGTTTAATTAATGCACTCACTTAAGTAATTGTGTGCCGGCTAGAGCCGGCTATTTTCTTGTATGAATTAAGTCATTGACGTGTTCATTGAAGATCCACAATGCTAACAGTTTTAGTGAGTGCTTTTCTCTCAATTGAGACTGAGATACGTACTTTTAGTGTGCGGTTAATTTTATTACACAATTATCCTTAATTTTACTTGGTTTAGTATGATCTTTGAATAATATTCTCTGATGACTAACATTTTCAGGATTTTGTTTATATAAATGTATTTATTGGAAGCATAAAAAAAAAACTAAAAAGAATTTTAAGGGCCTACTGTGGAAATAGTATTCTAGATTTAAATTATATTTAAAATTTAAAAAATTAAAATTTTAAGAGTTTGCGTAGCTTACAAATTAGTTTAGATAGTAGGCCTACATGGTAACGCTCATTCCCCACATACATTCACACACTTTTTCTTGACCTATGTGAACGTTGACCCAGGGAACTACGCTTTCCCTGATTGGATACAATGTACATATGTATTTTTGTCAATTCAGAGAAGCAATAATTTTCCAACAAATCTATAACATTTTATAGGGTGTCATTTGGCCAAGGTCACAAATTATCATAGCAAGGTTGCCAATATTTTATTAACACATTAAAATAAGAAAATACATTTTTTATCATCCAGTGGAGCACTTTTAATGGTCTCCACAATACCATTAATTGCAGCCGAGTTTATGGATCAGTTTGAATGTCATACTTAGTAAGACTCATGTGCTGCACTACACTAAATATTAGACGACACCTACTTAGGAGGCGGCCAGATTGAGTGAGCGCGCGAGCGACTAAAATATAAAATAGAACACATTGGTTGTAATGAGAGGTGGCCAGACTGGAGCGCGCACGCTTGAAAGATAGAATTGGTTCTATATTTCAAGCGCACGTTTTCGACCCGGTACAGTCTAGTTTACAGGCGCTAGGCAATATTATTGTGTGTTGGTTCATTGAGTGCTAGGAAAACTTCTCATTTTGACATTTTTTATTAATATCGATAGGTTTAGCACACTTGCTACTAACGGCCTAATTTAATTGTTAAGATCATAAATCGTACTATATATATATAACTTATATGTTAAAATACTTCAATATTATCAAAGTAGGCCTTTACAAATAAGAATCATCATTAGCGTGGAGAGAGGATGAGAAAACCTCAACAATAAATCACTTGTTAAAACCACCATCAGTTCACTTAGCAAAGATTCGGAGCCTCCTCGTCAACAACTATCGAGAGCTATCTGCTAATCACGCGCTCGCTCACTCGCATGCTTGCCAGTCTGGCCACCCAGTCGCTTGCGCGCTCGCTCACACGCTTGTCAGTCTGGCCGAACCCTTAGACTGGAATGAAATGTGCCGGTCTCACATATGAAGCTGTCCCATTTCGTTCTGGTCTAGGCAGCTGTCGTTCAGTAGTAAGTCTAGCACCACCTTCGACGGGTACTTAGTATGTCTATGGAAATGTCCCTTAACCTCACTTTGGCCGGTAGGGTTAGTAATCTCCTGTATACGTCTATGCTTGCAACTTTCCCTCTCGGCCTTGTATAGCTGAGGTAGCCTTGTAGTTGGTAGATGCTACTGTCGAACTTGGTCCACGAACAGTTTCACATATATCCCATCTCGGTGGCAATCAACGTTAGAATTTATCATTCAAAGTATTTCAAGCCTCCGTGTGAATGTGTGTTTTGATCCATGGGGTGTGGATGGATGGTAGCTTGGATAAGGGAGTCTGCGACCTTTTTGGGCTCCAATCGACTTATAAACTTATCAAAGATGCCACAATCATCCATAGTTTTTATAATCTATTTTTGTTCTATTTTGTTTGGATATTAAATTTATTTCTAAAATTCAACCTTTTCTGAAATACTTATGTCCCCACCACTCTAGCAAGAGAAAATTATAACAAATAAAATATATATTTCCATACAAACCTATTTAATTTTCTTATAATATTTTCGATTATGACCGTTCAAGGTTATTTTTGGCCTCTCAAATATTTTAAAGTACAGTAAAACCCCGTTAGACCAAGACCCAGTAGTCCAAAATTCGGTATAGTCCTAACACACTTTTCAGAAAACCCGGAAAAAAAAAGTCAAATAGATTTTATTGGTTAATAAGCTCAAAGTTAAGAAAATTTTAAGAAAGATGATGTCTGATAATAAATGCTTAATATTTGCATGTTGTAGTCCAAACAATTGGTTTTCCTGTCGCTAAAAACAATTACAGTATATATTAAAGGTTATACATTAGTTAAATAAATTAAATTTGACTAAAATCATTCAACTGTAATTTAAAATTATTGAAAATATCGAATTTAATCTGAATTCTCGTAAACCGAGTAAAATTTGGCCCCAATTAGTTCGGATTAACAAGGTTCTAGTGTACTTATAAAATCTCCCCAAGATCGACCAATTGCCAACTCCTGGTTTATAGGAGTGCAGGTGAAGGAGTAGAATCAAATAGGATGCGACTTGATTCACTACAAGTGTTTAAAGTTCATAAATTCGATATTAAAATAGTATACTTTTTTTGTTTGTTAGCACTGACCATGTGGAACATGTTTTAGACGTATAAGAAACATAATTTACAGAGTATACCGGATGCCCACTATGTTTATTTCAGATTAAATATGAACTATAATAACTCAAGAATAACAGTGTAATATATTAAAATATACAATATAAGTTTGGAAGATTATAATCATATTCTTAAACTAAAATGTAGAAGTGGTAAACAGTCTAAATGTCAAGTCAGATATTGTGTTAATAATATTCTCACATCTAATTATAGATCACTTCATTGAATAATAAATTAAGACAGGTAATTCACTTTGTTTGAAATAAATGTAATGTTATTGAAATAAATATCCACCAAACCTAAGAATTTAATGGGCACGAAGCTACCCAAATTTTGTTTTATCAGTATTATTTCGTCTACTGCATCCTACCAAGTTTATATTCTCTAAATGCCCCTTTTTGGAGAAAATACCAACGACTTTCCTTAAAACTAAATTTGATCCTTGTTAAGTAAGAACGCGATAGGAATATTATAATCTGAGCGTTACAAAACTGTCCATAAATCAAGCCTGTGACCTGTAGTCAGTGTAACCACGTTTGTGGAGGGAGAGTTGGCAATCATTTAGGAAAGTTTATCCTCACACCCGACCATGATTCGAAACTCGACCTCCTAGTCATGAAAAGTCCAGCCTATTGCAAGTGTGACGCCTAGGACCATGCGGCCACCGAAATAGGTAATTTTTCATGGTTAACTCCGCATGTTGGTGAGATTTCTTGTGTCTAATATCCCGGTTAATGGGTCGTGAGATGGTTTCTTAAATACACATACTAATAATAATAGTAAAAATACAGTCAGGAGATGCATCGTTTATCTTGTAATATAGGCCAGTCGTCGTTTATCTTGTAATATAGGCCAGTCGTCGTTTATCTGGTAATATAGATCAGTCGTCGTTTATCTTGTAATATAGGCCAGTCGTCGTTTATCTTGTAATATAGGCCAGTCGTCGTTATTGTAATTAGCGTCGTCGTTTATCTGTATATAGATCAGTCGTCGTTTATCTTGTAATATAGGCCAGTCGTCGTTTATCTTGTATTATAAGGCCAGTCGTCGTTTATCTTTATTAAGGCAGTCAAGTACTATTTAAGCAAACAGGAAGAGGAACATGAAGGTAGAACCGGATTGAAAACTTAATTATTTAATCAGAAGACATATTACGGAATTACATATTTCCTACGGTTTTATCTAAGTTAAACATCTATGTTTATTATCAATAAATTCCCGATGATGGTGCATGTACCAAAACTAGTTGAGTTCAAATTATAGATATGGCATACAAACCTACCACAAAGAGAAAGGAGCCAAACGGATAATGAATACTTTTTTTATATAAATAAAATTAGAAAATAATAATTTCAATATATTAAGGATAATATAAATTTTCAAAGAAACCATTATGAATAATTACCGTTAACATTATACGAATCTTTAAATTATTTATTTTCTATAACATTATTATTAATTAATTTATCATATTTGCTCTACTTTATTTAAATAAACTAAGGATATAACTCTGATTTTAATTCTGATTTTTATAAAATAATAAATTTGTCAAAATGTATTATTCATAGCTATATAACTTAAATGTAATTAATTTCTCATCAAAATTATTTATATTTCAATGTAAAGCTATAGTTGCAAATTAATTTTATATTTATTTACGAAACAGTTATGTCGCACCCCCATCGGTTTACACGTGAATTAAATGCAAGGCTAATCCAGTCTAGCTTACAGGTGAATGGGAGGTGGCGGCTCAAATCCCGGCCAGGTGCAATGAAAGTAATTATTTCCTAATAGTTTTTCCACTCTCCCTTCACGCAAGTGCAGGTACATTTCCTTCCTTTTTGAACTCTATAATCCCTAGCCTATTAATGTAAATATGAGGATATCCCGTGCGGGTAGTAATGCAAAGTTTGAAAAACCGCAGCCAGACCAGCCTGAAACCAAAATATTTATTATGTAGGTCTTTATTTTATTTATTTATTTTAATATTTATTATGTATTTAGTATATATTTGTGATCTGGTATTGTTTTACTCTCGATGCATAAGCATGAATTAAACGAGTACAAATATGTTTTACTTTTATAACCTTAGTATTAGATCAATGTTTGCATAATTTTACTCCTTAATTAAACAAAGTCTTCATTACCTAGTGACTATGTTGTGTCAAAGCCCCCCGCTAAGGAAAGAATAACACATCAAGACGACGTAACGTAACGTAATAATGAGGACGTTAAGTGATACTTTGACGTATATTGCATGTGGAAGTGTACTACACACCAGGCAGAAGTGTAAAAAAGACTGAACACAGCTAAATGTTGTCTCCTGTTTCCCACTAGCGCAAGATGTGGACGATATATCAACATGAGCGTGTTTTGTATGACGTCTACCGAAAGGAAAAACAAAGTCAAGTCTAAAAGGTGTTCTTCTTATGACGTCTACCGAAAGGAAAAACAAAGTCATGTCCAAAAGGTGTTCTTCTTATGACATCTACCGAAAGGAAAACAAAGTCATGTCCAAAAGGTGTTCTTCTTATGACATCTACCGAAAGGAAAAACAAAGTCATGTCCAAAAGGTGTTCTTCATATGACATCTACCGAAAGGAAAAACAAAGTCATGTCCAAAAGGTGTTCTTCATATGACGTCTACCGAAAGGAAAAACAAAGTCAAGTCCAAAAAGTGTGCACAATGTGACGTATTCCGTAATAGTAAACAAAGTATAGTCTAAATAAAATAATTGTTACTTTATTTGAACAGCGTTAACATTTGTACTATATTTTTAAACACACAAATGTATATATTTTTTTATAAAATATTAAATAGTTTCTTAAACAATATAGACGCTATCATTATTTGATTTTTAAGGCCTTTTGAGGCTTTTGTATGGAGACTAGTCGGAAAAACCACATAATGGCAGAATACCAAGTCAATAACAAACAAGAGATTCAATATTATATACAGCCTAAATTTGAATGATATCGTTTCAATGTAAAACATAATAATTGCACAGCCAAAAACATTATTTTCAATAACAATATTATTAGCTTCAACTAAATAGCTTTAAAACCGTAATAATATAAAATAGTCTCATAATTCTTGGGAAGCCGTTTAAAGATTTCACTGTAATAGAGAGGAAAATAATAAATAACTTAACGTATAAGAAAAATAAAATACACAAGTTCTCTTCCAAAACTTGAACAGAAAAAGGTAGCATTTCGGACGAGCGAACGAAGGAGAACAAATGTTGACAAACCTAGCCATTTCATTTCTTGTTAATTGTCAGAGTCAAATCTTGTCTTTCTGCTTGCATGACTAATTGATCCTGTTTGTGTTAATCAAATTAAAAGAACAGTCAAGCGCGGAGGAATTAGAGTGTCTCGAAGCCACCACCGGAACGTTGGTTGTTCAATGTCATCAGCATTTGCTCAAAGACAGACAGCGTTTAATCCAGACTACAAGGTCCGAGCTGCTCTGTAATAAAATTAATATTATACTGATTTAATTCTCATATTACACTGTTTACAAATAATGTTATCACTTATGGCCGATTTAAGCCTAATATATAAAGCCCTATAGTTCAGCGTTACTCAACCTTTTTTGCTCGTGTAGCCCCAGATAAAATTTATCTTCAACGTTACCCCCAAAGTTATTGATGCATTAGGCTGCATCTCCACTGGAGCAACTTAGTGCAACTTGTTGCATGTTATTGCAACAACAAAGAGATTACAAATGAAATGTTGGCCTTTGTTGGTGTGTGTTGTATAGGAATGCGGTATCGAAAGAAAAGTATCGATAACAGTAAGTATCGGTATCGAAATTGTAATATGGAAAATGTTTTTTAATCTATTAATAATAATTTCAACTTTCATTTCAATAATTTTCATATTTATATAAACATTGAAAATTATAATGGTTTTTAATACTTCAATATAAAATTTTAAAAGATGCTTTTTATCTATCCAACTTCTTAAGAAAAACTTCCACTATTCACTTCTGGAAGGTGCCATTTTTTAGCTACATTTGTCATTTATACACTCCATCAAGATAGATTTGTAACTATTAACAAACAATAGAAAAATGGACGCCCTGCCCTGCTTGATCTGCTTAAACAAGGCACATAAACTTGGTCTGCTTTGGGCACCCTTGAGTTGACTTGAATTCAATGAGCTCTACCAAAACTTATTTTGGTTAGTTTGTGATGATCATGATCATTGATAAAAGAAGGGTTGTATACTGGTCGCCACTCGCCCCGTCGCCAGGTCAAGCATTAGACCGTGTTGATAAACAAAGATTAAGAACAGCTATGAATTATGAGGAGCTAGAAGATATTATTATTATTATATTATTATTATTATTATTATTATTATTATTATTATTAGCACCGCGTCTTACTACCGTTCGGGTTATACGCACTTACGCTAATGTGTAATGGTAGGGTGAATGTGAGATGAAATGGAGGACCTACAGCTTACGTGGAATCCGAACCACGGTGGAGGCCTGGCATTCCACACATTCACAAGTTGTTATTAATACACGTCTTGTCAGAGGTGAAGGAAGTGTTTGGCAATCAGATAAATCTGTGCCGGACCGAGGGCATGCAGAAAATGAGTGATAATTGATAAATAGTGTTAATTATTCTTCCCCACAGTCTACCTAGTAAACATTTAGTCCTAACATGAGTGAAGATAAAAAAAAAGGTTGTTTCTTTCGATACCAATCCGATACCGAAGTGTGAGTACTAATATCAGTAAAAGTATCAGAAAAAATATTTAGTAAAAAAATACTAATATCAAAGGAAAATATCTACATTAGTAAAGTATCGATACTTTTTTCACATCCCTATCCCACATCATGTTAGTGTCGCATGCAACAAAAGTTGGTGTGTGTTGCAAGTATCCGTTCGAAGCGTTTCAGTTGAGACTGGACGTGTTGTTCTGTAGTTAAAAATGTTGCACTATAGGGATGGAAATCGAATAAAAAATACCGATGTTGTTTTAATAAAAACAGGTGATTATAAACCATCGATTTTTTTTTTAGGTTTTTAAAAAACATTGTATTTTAAAATAACTATAAAACATCGAATGTTTTGTTAAATTTTGTTCTATTTTTTTTTCAAATAAATAAATTATATATTTAGCTAGTACTATCTTAGAAATGGTGTGTTTTGAAATCTTTAATAAATACATCAAGCTATGGTATGAATCGCTAGTCACTAAAAATCGTCGTGTTACAGCTAATCATTCTTGGAGTGATGCAGCCTCCCTGAAGTTTGTCCGCTTTTCTTATTATCGGTTCAGTCATTCTAAGTAATAACTTCATGTCAGAGCTAGACATTTATGCTTGAAGTTTTTGAAACTTCCATCCACGAAGTTCTACACATAGGTAATCTTTCTTCAAATCTTTTAGTAATTCATTTCCACCATACTTATCTCTCTTTTGTAAACTTGGCCAAACCCAAAATTTATGCTTTCGTCTTCTTTGCGTAGTTGCAAACATTACTAAACAAGTGTATTAATCACAACTTGTGAATGTGAGGAATACCAGGCCTCCACCGTGGTTCGGATTCCACGTTAAACTGTAGGTCTTCCATTTCATCTAGCAATCACCCTACCATTGCACATTAGCGTAAGTGCGTATAACCCTAACGGTTAGTAAGACGCGGTGCTAATAATAATAATAATAATTAATAATAATAATAATAATAATAACATTAACAATAGCAACAACAACAATAATAATAATAATTACTAAACAAGCAGCAGCTACCACTAAAAAATCTTCTTGGCACAAACTATCAACTGATTTTTCAATGGAGAGACAGCTTTACGCATGTTATACATTTTCTATAAACTATATCTAAAATAAGTTATAACAAAAATATTAAGAAATATATATTAGTATAGGACCTATATAAGTTAAATTTTACAAACCCCCTACGATGTCTTCGCTTAGCCCCGGAGGTACGCGTACCCCAGGTTGAAAACCACTGGGAAAAAACAGCGGGTGAGTTTTACTATTTTATATTTTTAATAAAATATATTCATTTGTAGCTATTTTTAAAAAGAAGGCAGAGTTTTATATTTTTACTCTCTCTCTCGACACTTCAGATTGTCAAAAAAAAAATCGAACTCGAGATTTTGATCGATGTCTACGTTTCATGACTCCCTGAAACCAAAAAAGTGTATTTCGCAATGCCATCTGTCGGGCTAGAGCCGAAACTATTTTACCGATTGGGATAAAACTTGGCATCTCAAGTTTTCATAAGGTCCACTCAAAATATTTTTTGGAATTATTTATCTAATCCTAAAATTAAGGGTAGTTTACTGAAGAGCAAATAAAGAAAAAAATCGATTTTCTCGAAATTCGCTCAAACAATTTTGATTAGATTGTATATGTAGACAGTGTTTATCGTTATAAACAAGATGACAAGTCTCATATTCTCATTGACATTACTTTGAGGGTACTTTATATAAATGCAATTCTCATTTTTTCATAATTTCTCCACAACTATTTAAGAACCGAAATATCTTATCTTTGTAAAGTTGTAGTACTATTAAAGATAAAAAGCTTTTATTGGAAATATAGAGTATTTTTATTATAAAACCAATAGCTTCTTAGCTATAAGCAAATATATATATATTTGCTTATAGCTATAGTGTATAGCTTATAGCTATAGTGTATATATGTGTATATATATATATACACACACACACACACACTTTTTAATTCAGGTCTTTGAAAATGTATTTTTTTCTTATGATCTTTGGTGGACAAAGATGTTTCTCTTTTCTCAATTTTTCTGTAACAGTGTTCCTAGTTGCTAATGCCATAACGTAAGTAAGTAATATTGTATATTATTTCATTTATGATCTTTGGTGTAATAATTTCTAAAACAATGTGTAGACCTATTATTTCGTTTCACAAATCTTACGAGTTTTTAGTAAACGTCTATTTTAAGATAAAAGCGAGAGAAAGTCTGTGAGGTGTGCCGTACTATTTATTTTAAAAGCGGCCCTCTCTGCATTTTAAATTTTCAATGTGGACTTTACGATCGAACGTGTTTGACTCGACTTGTCAGACGCGTTTATCTCGTGTTGTACTGAATTGCTGGTGGCGATAAAATCAGGGTTCGAATCCCAGTAATTTGCTTTTTTTTTTATTCATTTGAGGTAATTAACGTACACTTTCTGAACCTACACGACTTACAAGCTAACTTTATTAATCTATTACAGAGCCAACATCCAGCCCCCGGCAGTTAATTCATCACTATGAAAGGGTAAACCCACATTTCAACAATGATAAATCTTTTGGCCATGCCAGGAATCAAGTCCGAGACCTCTAGCTCAGAAGACAGACATGCCACTGACTGAGCTAAGGTATCGGCAGTCGGATGCAGTTAGGCTGATTTTTCTTTGAAATGTTTACACTCTCTCGCCCCAAAAATTAAAGTATATTAAATTATTGATTCTTCAGCCCTGCCTCCTTAATATAACAGGTGAACACAAGAACTATTAGAGCTTACTTCTTCATCTAAAATCTTGCACTTTTGATAAATGCATTTAAGTATAAGTTTTCTTGCTTGTAAAGCCTGGTATGAACTTATAGAAAAAACAAAACAACCAAATTATGTACTATTAGTTTCATAAGTGAAAATAACCAAACCAATTTCAAAGCACTGCATTATTGATATCACCAGTCTAACCAATATACAAAGGCGCTACCGACTCGGTAAGGCTATCTTAACTTAAACTTAACTTAACGTAACTTAACGTAAAGAACCTCCTTGTGTGTTTAAATGGAAGCGATCACGATGCACTTAACTTAACGTTGACTTGCAGTTAACTTAACGTAAGAGATGTCCTGAGAGGTCTTTTACTTTACTTTACGTTACTTGAAGGGTATCACGTGATCTAGCTAGCCAATCATTATGCGAGTGACGTCAACAGGGCTATTTAGTAATTCATTTGTTGGTATTATGACCAATGTTTACTCTTTAGCGTAAGTTCTAGTGATCAGACATTGAAACAAAATAATTACACTAAAATAGGAAAGCTAAATTTATCCAAAAAAAAATTGTAATAGATATTTATTATATTGATTGAAAACTATAAACATTCACAGATCATCACTGTACAAATAGTACAAATCACAGATCATACTCGAGAATGAAGATGTTTGGCTAGAGTTGTTACGTTAAGTTACGTGAATCGTGATCACACATACGTTAAGTTAACTTTAAGTGAACGTTACGTTAAGTTAAGTTAAGTTACGTTAAGTTAACGCTAAGTTGATCGTGATCCCGGCATAAGAGTTTGATACATTCATATGATAAATTAATTTTGGACTAAACAGTAAACACGTACAAGAGATAATATTCTATTGTACGCGAATGCGTTTTAACGTCAAATACACCCGCCTCGGTGGCCGAGTGGTCGAACGCGCTACTCTCGTGTTGGACTAGACTGCCAAAAACGGGGAGATCGGGTTTCGATCCTTGTCGGGTGCACTAAGGACTGTTTTTCCTAAATGTTTTTACAATATTCTTCCACGCAAATGTGGGTGCGTTTCATCTAAATTAAGCCTTCCTAGTCCTTGAAACATTAGTATAATTAGTATAAAAGATGCGGTTATTATGGAATAGTCGGGATATACGGAATACCATCGTTTCTCAAATGTTAAGTGTCGCAATCTATCGTTAACTATTTCAACTATTACAGTAAACAATTTCGAACAGTTAGTGACGCCCTCACTTCGAAAGATCAACTTATTGTTTTGTGAAAGACGAATGTTTATTTTGGCTGTCACAAAAACTTTTGCAGGCTTGTGTTTATCATGCTATATTTCTTTGCTATACTGGTCTTATTAATTCTAATCAAATCATTAGGTTAAGGCTCACTCATCCTTATATTTGAGTTAAAACATTATTTTACTGTAATTTTATTATAATCTAACAAAAAATATTTTTTTCCAAAATGGCGAGTCGGGCAATAAGGAATACTACTATTCCATTATGTTTTTGTACACTTTTTTTTATGAAACACTTGTTAGTTTTAATATTATTATTATTAGCACCGCGTCTTACTACCCGTTCGGGTTATACGCACTTACGCTAATGTGCAATGTTAGGGTGATTGTGAGATGAAATGGAGGACCTACAGTTTAACGTGGAATCCGAACCACGGTAGAGGCCTGGCATTCCTCACATTCACAAGTTGTGATTAATACACATCTTGTCAGAGGTGAAGGAAGGGTTTGGCAATCAGATAAATCCGTGCCGGGACTGAGGTTTGAACCCCGGACCCTCAGCACAGAAGTCTGACACCTTACCCCTAGACCACCAGGTCACCGTTAGTTTTAATAAATATGGTTAATTTTTATACAAAATATGTAGTATTCCATATTGCCCTCCCTTTTCCATATTGCCCTAATTTGTTCCACATCACTTTTAAGTGCTCCTACAGGACATTCAAAGTTATAAATTTTGCTTCAACCACTAAAAATAGTTAAAAACATATTAGTTATAAGTTTAATATGGAGCTCGATGACAAAATGTGAAAATACGCTTTGATATTATTGAAAAAGTAATTAATGGTATTCCATATTATCTGCACTTCCTCATGGGCGAAGAACCCGAACGGGTAGTAAGACACGGTGCTAAAAAAAGTTAGTGGCAAAAGAACAAACTTGCTAGAAAAAATAATTAAAATCTTCGTATATATATTTTTTGCTTCATTTAAGTTGGCTGAGTTGGTAATACTTTAAATAAACATGATGTGGCCTAGGAAACAAACAAGGTAGACCTATAATACACCAGACACGCATCCTTATTGGAATTTCACTGCACTCTTTGACCCGGGTTTAGTCCTTGGGCACTGGGAAGTGCTAGTTGCAGTTCTTAGTGATAACACCACTTCCAAGTAAAACAACTGGCCTGCAAATTGTTTGTTGTGAAGGCTGGCTACAAGCTGGAGAGCGAGTTTCCAAGGGTGGCGGTCAGAACACAATAGTTTAGGAACCAGATATCCACCCCCACCCCCCACAAAAACCCCTTCAATTAGCAAATATTTTCAGACAAGTAACTAGTCCACGTTATTTTAAAATTGCTTACAAATAGACAATTTGCAAACGTTCACTTGAAGCTTGAACAAAAAAGAACCATTGTATTATAAGTTTTATTTGTAATTTGCAGTCTGAGTAAGCTCATTTAGGGCGTTGGTTTATGGGAAAGGGGTGAAGCTGCTAACTGAACATAACTTTGTGACACTAGAAGGCAATTTTTGTCTTCTCTCAAGTTAAATTATCTTTAATGGTAACTTTTTCTTTAAATGCCTTCTTGATATCGATGTTGTCACTTGTAACTGCCCGTAGCGACCCCCGTGTTGACGGACTTTTTCATTTATGCTGGGTCAGTCATTTTTCCTTACTTGTATAGCTATACGAACTATTTCTTTAATTATTATTATTAGCACCGCGTCTTACTACCCGTTCGGGTTATACGCACTGTTTCTTTAAAAACAAACAAACAAACAAACAAACAAAGAGAGGGGTTTACCAGTACAAAGCGTTACCTTCAACTAAACACCCACCTATAACGCCATTTTAATAACTGGTTAGTATAATGAACACGCACGCGAATACTAAATTATGTGGAACACCCCCTGGGATCCAAACAAAAATCGAGAACTTTTCGTCAGACTCCGTAGCTGCGGGTACCAGCTCTTTAATTATCTCGGTCACAAAAGGTTATTCAATTTAGTTGAACTTGTCCATCCTTTCTAACAACACCCAACAATTTAAGTTGCATTCCAATTTTCATTGGAAGGCCCTTATTTGACGGCTAAAAAAAGTTACTAGATCTACTTTCACGTATATTATCTGCAACTGTTACTTTTGATAGATATTATCAATACTTATAAAATAGCACTAATTATAGGCTGTATTAATATGTTATTTATTATTGTCGCAAGTAAAACCAGTTCCTATGAAAATTGAAATTTAATTTCAAGAGTTCACTGTTTCACTAGAACAGACTGTACTATTGTTTAATTCTGGTAAAAATGACAGTATTTGTTAGTTACTAAAGTTACTTGAACAATATCGTGATGTGCAGTTCGGCTGTCACTTGTGATGGATAGTATCGATACAAAGAACATTCATATATCCAACTCCTTAGCTAAGTCGGTAGCGTGTCTGTCTACTGAACCAAGGGTCCCATGTTCGGTTCCCGGCATGGATGAAAATTAGGTGAAATGTGTGTCTGTACCCTTTCACAGTGATAAATTAACGGCTGGGGACTGTATGTTGTTCCTGTCCTAGCCTTAAGTTATATTATAAGGCATATGAAGCTATGCCAAGCCTTGCAAGCCAGCAGTGGAAAATATATGGCTTTAATAAAAAACTGACCCAGACCCCATGCTGGAAACGGTAATGTATGTAAAGTAAAGCACATACATATACATACATTCATAATCATGCCGTTCCCTTACGGGTAGGCAAGAAACTGTGCATATAGCTAAAAAAAAAAATTAAAAAACTCGTAGCTTTCTCCACACTTCCCTATACTTGCAAACTCCTTCACCTTAAAAACATACACCGAGTCATATATGCTCTGTTATTCTTAAAACTAATAATGTTTCTCTTTTTCACACATTCGACTGAAACATTTAGACCACGTCTTACATGGCCTACCACTTGCTTTAGATCCACACACTCTACCTTCATATCCTTGCTTTGTCACTCGATCCACACTTATCAATGTTAGCCACAAAGAAACAGGTTTGGATTTTCTTAACTGTTCTGTCAATCAAAATCAGGTTATAGTATGTTCATTGATATCGTTCTACGTGAATGGAGGCAATCTTAAGGGTGCGAAAGGGCAGAGGCATTTAATTTTCACATTTATTTGGATTAAAAAATAATGTCAAACGAATTATAAAAATAGAAAATTCATATTAGCACCAGTCTATCTATATAGTTTATAAAATAACGTTTAAAATACCACCCCGTTATTTATGGCAAGTATATTTTGACATTTTTCTGGAAAAATGAGATGCAACATTTTGTTGTAATGTTAAACAGTGCCTAGATACGAATTTTAATCAAAATCGTTAGTTAGGGCTGATCTTGATAAAATTATTTTTTTCTCTTCTCACCCCTCATTTTAGGGGTGAACAAAGATTATTCCAAAAATCCCTCCTGTAAGCCTTATGAAAACCCTAGACCAATCGGTAAAACTGGTTTAGCTTTAGGCCAATACAAAGACAAACGGCATCGTAAAAACAACTATTTTTGGTTCAGGGGATCATGAAACGTCGACATCAATACAACTCTCAAATTCAATTTTTTTTACAATCACAATAATCTCTCTCTTCAAGAGAATACTTAAACATAGTTAATATATTTTTAATTTCTCGCTCTAACTATTCTACTACGAAGGAACCCAACTTTCGTATTCATTAATTATATAATAATTAGAAAATTTGAAATGATGAAAATGCAGAAAAGACGAAAGCAAAAATTATTCTCAGGAAAATGAGTTTAACATGTTACCTGCTTCAGCAGCTGTACTACTCTCTCAATATCAATACCAATAATATAACTTTAAAAGGATTATTTTAAAATGTTAATATATTGGTGTTTCTTATCAACTGCTTTGTGAAAAAGTGTAGTTCAAATTTAAAGTAGTTCAATTTTTTATTAGCTAAAATCTATTTAACTTAACGAGAAGTCAAACCATCGTTTTTAATATATACTTTCTCGAATGGGACAATGTATTGCGATTCAATTTATGCACACACCCTATCTCAATGAAGAACACATTCTTCTTGTTATTGTATTCCTAACACGCCGGAGAACAGGCGCAATATACTTATGATGTACATGTGAAAATACAAGATTGGATGAGTGTGCAAGTTTATGTCATCTTGGCGATACCACAATATTAAGAGCCCATTTCAGGGCGATCTATTTGCTGGTTTGCATGACCAACTTACGTAACCTATACAGCCTCGTAAATACACCGCAGGAACCAGGGACTTGTTTTATTTTGTAAAGGAAGGATGTAAAAGTAAGACCTGCTTCTAAATTTTGGTTTTTTACTTACTTTATTTTTTATCATTTGTGAAAAAAATGCTAAAATTGACTTTTTTGACACAGCCTAAAAAATGTAATAACGCAGCGTTTTGACTTTTTATAAAAGGAGTTACCACTTTTAAAATCTTTAAGACCAATTTACTATAAAAAATATGTATAATCCAAAGCTTAATTATCGAGTAATTTGTTATCTACTTAGAGGCTGTAACGATAAAATCTCGCCCCTTGTTACTACGGCTATCTCTGGGCATAACACTGAACTATAGAGGGGTGGAGCCAAGAGTTTGTTAGACCACTCCATCTGTTACCTCGCTCCAGCTGATACACAAGACATTCCCACACCAGTCATCGCTAAACAAAACAAGCCCTAAACATAGGGTGTCTTATTCATTAATGATTTATGTACTTTTTTCAATAAGCCAGATATTAATTATTATTTATAATATTTTTACAAACCAAAGTTGACGTAAAACTGTACAACCATTCGTTAGTATAAAGTATTGGTGCCAAGTATAGAAAAAAAAAATTAAGGATCAATACCACTTCAGTGGTCCAACGCTCTAAGGCATCACTCTCGTTGTTAGATTGGCCTGCTGCTAACGGAGAAACAGGGGTTCGAATCCCAGTCATGTCTATTGAGGGTGGATTTCATAAATTGTTTCCCACTCTCCTTCCACGTGAATGCGGGTTTATTACCTCTAAGATTATTCCTTTCTCATCCCTACCCCATTAGAGTAATTATCATCTATGCGTATAGCCTAAACAGGGGTTGAATAGGTAAGTAAAACGGGTAAAAGGTGTAAACAGTTTAAAAGGGTAAATGAAGCAGACAGGGCAATAAACCAAAAAAGGAAAGAGGGTAAAAGAGGGTTTTATTTTAGGGTAGAAAGGTTAAAAAGTTGTAAAAAGTGCAAAAGGGAAAGAAAGAGCAAAAGGGTAAATAGTAGATCTAATCAAAAATATTAGAATTTTATGCCCCTTTTATCCCTTTTACCATTTCCTTTCGTTTACTTTTTTACACTAAATGTGCTTTTTACCCTTTTAGCCCTTTTTAACATTTTTAAAATTTTGGAACCTTTTGACATTCTTACCCTTTTTGCCTTTTTGGCACTTTTACCCCTTTTAAACCGTTTGTTCTTTTTGCCTTATTTAACTTTTTTTGTTGCCCTTTTGGAACATTTTTCCTTTTTATCTTTTTGCCCTTTTGCTCCTTTTTGCCCTTCAATTGCTTTTACCCCTCTTGTCCTATCTACCTTTTTAGCAAGTTTTGCAATTTTGGCCCTTTTATTCCTTTTTACCCTTTTTAAGCATTTGCCCTTTTTCCTTATTGCCTCTTTTTACATCTCTAACTTTTATATCCTATTTGATAATATTTACTTGTTCCTTTTCCGCCCTTTTGCCACTTTCCGTTTATATCCCTTTTACCGCTTTTACCCTCTTTGCCCTATCTACCTTTTAAAAAATGGGTTTTTCCCTTTTTCCCTTATAGCCCTTTTAATTATTTTATTCATTATCATACTTTAACCCTTTTTACTTACTTTTTCATCTTTTTTGATTAGATTAACTTTTTACCCTTTTTTGCACTTATTACACCTTTTTACATAAAGCTTTTCAGTTTTTCAATCATTATATAAACATCCAAATTGTTCAATATATCGAACATAAACTTTTCCAGGTGGTCCTGAATAATTGTAGTTTAACAGATGTGTATTTAATTTTAATATTTAGTGAAGAGCCAAGCGTTTTGTTTCGTTTCTTTCAAAAAAATCTATTTATAAAGTATTTTCTTATTATTATGTCCTTCAAACCTTAGTACAATTTTTATTCATACAGTATTAATATTGAACATACTCTAGTACAAGCTATATAATATATTTTAATATAATTAGCCAACTATTTATATTAAAATTCAATATTTTATGATCCCTAAAAACAATTAAACATTATATACAGTAGTTAAATTGACAATTTAAACATAATAGCATACAAAAGTATATGCTACTGTAAATGTGCTGAATGAACGACCCTAAAATTATTAATATTAAAAAATATATATATTTCTTATTTAATATGTAAAACAATTCCAATATAGACACATTGTGTGTTTATTCAATTCCAATATAGCTATTTTGAACTAAATAATTAAGGCCATTTTAGAAAAATTTAAAATGTTTAAAATTTTCATTAGTAAACGAGCTTAAAATTAATTTATTTTAGAAAAGACAACATACATTACTATCTATAGTGTAAAATATACCAATTATAAAAATATATATATATACAATTTTGAAAATGAATTTCTCATCAAACTAAGCCCTATCTTTAAATGTTTACTTTTTTTTAGAAAAACAAGCAAATTGAATTACTTATCACGCAAAAACTACTGATTCTCATTTTAAACCAAATCATGTGTGCCATTTTTAAAAGATTGCAATGTTATTTTTTGTTTCAAGCAATCCAGATATCCTTTTTAAACACAATCGTTAGATCCAATTTTTGAAATATTTCAAATTTTTAAAATTAGTAATCTATAAACCATCCTTAATTTGGGGGCTAAAGACAAAATAAAAAATTGAATAAAACCCAGCAAACACTCTCAGCTCTATCGCTTAGGGTGGACAGACAGACAGAATTGTAAAATTCACTTTTTAGGGTTTAGATCACATAAAACATAGATTCAGCATAATCTCGAAACCGAAAATGTTCATGATCCTTTGATCACAATACTGTTTTTATTTTTAATAAACTTAAAAGCCACTGCGGTTTACTACAGTTCAAGAATAGGGAAGAGTAAGGTAGAATTCTTCTGAAATTTTCCCGCATTTGCGTGGAAGAAGAGTGGGAAACCATTTAGGTAAAAACACCCTCACACACCCAACTAATATTCGAATCCCAGCCTCCCCAGCACCAGAAAACCAGACTAAATGAGCTTGACACGTGTCCACAGATATTATTTACATGAATGGGTCGCTTCTTTCTTAAAAAAACAAATAAAAGTCATTCTAGTGCACTCAAATAGGACTATAATTTGGATGAACATTGAGGGAAAAAAATTGATATCCATATTAATAAAGTAACATAGGTGAAAAAAGAACATCGTCTGAAAACATCGATGTTATAGAACCAAAAACATTGGTAATATTTTTCAAAACAATTGAAACTGTAACTGAAGTGTATTTGTAATAAATGAATATGAAACTCATATATCAATTAAAAAAATTGTATTAAAAACTAATAATAAAAATCTACTATTTTCAAAACAAACACATAAACATATCGCTGTCTCGGAAATCGCTACAAAACATTTATGGTTGAAAATCATTTATCAGGAAAACATCGAACCTTCAACATCTATGTTCAATGTAGGCCTATATCCCTGCTGGACTGGACTATAAACATGTCCCGTGTCAGGTTGATCTCACCAGTTGATCTCGCTGTAACTGAGCCAACTCTTTAGGTAAAAGGCTACACTAGTTAATGTAGTAATAAAACTATTGATCGAACTTACCATTTTTATTAGTAGTTTGTTTTAGCACCGCATCTACTACCCGTCGGGCTATGCACTATGTAGGCCTACTAAATTACTCTAATGTGTGAAAGGGAGAGTGGAAAATCATTTAGGATAAACCACGCTCAGTACACCTGACCGGAATCGAGGCCCGACCTCACCACCTTGGTAGACTAATCTATTGCGAGAGTGACGCCTTAAACCATCGGCCAATGAAGCGGGTATTAATAATTAAAAGTATTTTCATTTATCAGCAATTCTTGTATTCAGCAAATTTTGTTAAATGTGTAGTTACCTACAAAAAACAATAAATGCAACATTTAAACTATTAGCATCCAGAGTGGTTTGAACATTGGAATTGGAACTCAAGAAGCTTATCTGCACTTGAAATCAAGATATTTCTGTCTTTTCTTCCTTTACTTGGGGAGATATGACTCATTAAAAACCTGGCTGGCTAACTTCCTCACTTCACTCGGACAAAGAGGGAAAGTTAGGGAATGATTGACACTCAAGGACCCCCCACCTAAACAGCTTTTACTCCTTCACTAGCAGTTTACAGAATTTAGGCTCCACCCCACGAGATGATATTTTTTTCTTCATAGCCTTCAACTTTGAGTTCATCGTGTCGTGAAATGGGGTCTTAACTAACAAGAAACAGACTCTATTCAATCAAGTTCTTTACCTTAAAGATCAGGCCAACCCATAAATAATACATTATTTTCAACAATCGTTCAGCTAATAGCGTTTATTCCATTATGAAAGAGGATTAAAATGATTCGTTGGAAATTCCCAGGGTGTGAAGTTTGACACGCTTGCTTTTATTGATTTGTCTTAATTTATTTATGAGGTGGGCCTATTTATCGTACAATTTCTGAACCGAATGATTATATCAGAACATAAGAATGTATATGAGCGAGAGCGAAAGGGCCTATCAATTTTGCAGGAAAAGTATTTTCAAACACCATCCAGGGTTCTTTTACATGTCACAATCGACATGGGACCGACGGCTTTACTTCCCCTCCGAAGACAGTTGTTCTACGGATTTTGATCGCTAAAGAAAAACCCGTCGACCACGGCTGGGTTTGAACCCACGAACATAGTGTCCTAAGGTGATAACTTCACCAAAACCACCGAGTTGCTTTTATTAGTTACAAACTATTACTATCGCGTAGAATTTTAGCGTTCCTTTTTTAACCACAAGACTATCAACAAAATGGCTTGGAGGCAAAACCGTTACAATAAATGTACCCTATTCTAGTAGCCACAAAGGCCTGGGTTCGAACTAATTAAATAACGCCTAAAGATACCAAACATATACAAATTAATCTTTAAAAAAAGGATCATTTACACTGAATCATTATTGACAGATATGGATAGCGTTTTGAAGATGTATTTTTTAAAACAAATTATGATTTAAATAATTATTAAATCCCTGTGAAACTTTGAATTTAATTCTTGACATTTTATCAAATAAAATGTTTTTAAACATTATGTCTCATCCTTCCATCATTGATTACTCATGTAGATAAAAGGATACGTTTAATGCTATGACCATAATGCCACGTGTGCGTAAAGACTTGTATACACAATTTCTTAATATCCGTCCGGGCTCTCCGTATTTAACTATACTAATTGGTAAGGGATGAATAAAGTAGAATTAAAGGAAATGAGCCAGCCGGATTCAATGCGCAACCTTCCCGTCACCTGAAAATCAAACTAGATGAGACGTGCCCACAAAAGCGGGTGCCAAACAAAGTATTTTAATTTTCATGAAAACTCTAATACAAAATATTAATATCTCCTGATTTTTAAATTAATTATTAAAAACTTAATACGTTTTAGATTTTTGGCAAATAGCTCGCAGGAACCAGTGAACGTGTTCAATGACGTTGCCTGTGACAATTCTAGTTAGGATTTCTCATGTTAATGCATTTAAGTTCTATTCACCGAGTTTTTAGGATAAAACATTGAAACAAAAAAAAACTACCAAATATTTCTAAAATAGCCTTACACTCTTACAAAATTATTAATTTGATCTTGAATTAGTTTTATGCTAACATATTAATTTTTTTAATCGTCTTTAGCAATAGACTATTTGGTCTCACTAAAATGGCCTTTAGGAGTATTCCTGCCAGGATGCAAATTAACAAGGTCTCTCGAACCATTTGTATATCTAGAATATGAAACAATATAAGGTTACATTAAAAATGCATATCAAAGTTGTTTAAGCGCTAATAGAAGCGTGAGAGATTTTCTCGTCACCGAAAGAGGAAGAGGGTTATCACCAAGTAACCAAGTGCCCTCACGGGTTGAACGGCTTATTTTCTTACTTTACTTTCTATTTCGTACACTCACTTATAAGTATAATAGTGCTTAGAGTACTTAAGTTGCGTCAAGCTAAGATGCAACCCTCTTCGCAAAATATCTATGGATTCACAAAGTAGAAAAGTCGTGTTTTTAAAGGGCTTTTTTTTTAGCACCGCTTCTTACTACCTGTTCAAGTTAGACGCATATGTAGGTACGCTAATGAGTTAGGGATGAGGAAGGTGTAATTTAGAAGAGGTTTTCCCATATCTACGTTGAGGGAGGGTGAAAAAAATGAGGAAAAAGACCCTCAATTTACGTTACAGGGATTCAAACCCCAATCTTCCTGCTTTTAGTTTTTTGTAGTACTACGTCTTTCTTCCCGTTTGGATTACATGCGTATGCACTAATCACGCTAGTGGTTTTAGCGATGAAGAAGGTTATATTTATAGAAAGTGCATCCGCATTTGCGTGGCGAAAGAGAAATAGTGGAATACAATTTTGGAAAACCATCCTCAGTACACTCGACGAATAACCTCCATATTCCCATCATCAGCAATCTAATCTACTGTGAGAGTAGCTAGCGCCTTAGACCATGCGACCACTGAAGCGGGTCAATCTCCTTGTTATCGGGAGTCTAATCTAGTGTGAGAATGACGCCCTAGACTAAGCGACCACCTAGGCAGGTAGAAAACCTCGCTAAGCCACCCCACAACCAGGCCGCGCGTATTCGAGCACCCAAACATGTTCCCAACGACGTCAGGAGCCGGCGCTGTCCCCAGACGGCCGCAGGAGAAGCAGACGAGGGAGCGAGCGGCACGATCAACCAAGGGATACAGTCAAAACTCGTTAACCGCATCATAAGTTCTGTGAGGTAATAAAATAATTAACCGGAGCTCGTTAGGTCCTGGTTTTTATTTGCTATTTTATGTGGCCCCTCTTTAAAACAGTCTTACAACGTTTCGGCGTTTTATAGAGGGGCGAGAGAGCTACGAGCCACCTGATAGCGCTTGTGACCTTGATCCTAACGAAACCTTGACATGAAAAATAAAGAGTTTTATTTCGTGTATAAATTATGAATTTTTTTTACTTAAACAGAACTAAAGCCCGTTTACTTATTTTTTGACTACTTATTGACTTCTTCCGCTACCATAACCACTCATATTATCTTACAAGTTCAGCAAGCATGTCATTCACCACAAGAGTAATTACTTTTAAAATGATAAGGTAAGTTTTAGTAGGTTTTATTTAAAGCCTATAAGAGTTTGTGTTTTCCCAGTTTCTGATCATAATAAAAATGAGAGTGTCTCTAAGCCAGGCATGTAAAACTAGGGGTCCACGGGCAGCATGTGACCTGATCTTTGACTCTGTGCAGACCACGGGTTACATGTGGCCCAATCCTTGAATCTGCGTGGCCCGCGGGTTACATGTGGCCCGATCCTTGAATCTGCGCGTTCCACAGGTTACATGTGGCCCGATCCTTGAATCTGCACGGTCCACGGGTTACATGTGGCCCGATACTTGAATCTGCACGGTCCACAGATTACATGTGGCCCGATCCTTGACTCTGTGCGGCCCGCGGGTTACATGTGGCCCGATCCTTGAATCTGCACGGTCCACAGGTTACATGTAGCCCGATCCTTGACTCTGTGCGGCCCGCGGGTTACATGTGGCCCGATCCTTGAATCTGCACGGTCCACAGGTTACATGTGGCCCGATCCTTGAATCTGTGTGGCCCGCGGTTTACATGTGGCCCGATCCTTGAATCTGTGTGGCCCGCGGGTTACATGTGGCCCGATCCTTGAATCTGCACGGTCCACAGGTTACATGTAGCCCGATCCTTGAATCTGCACGGTCCACAGGTTACATGTGGCCCAATCCTTGAATCTGTGTGGCCCGCGGTTACATGTGGCCCGATCCTTGAATCTGCGTGGTCCGCGGGTTACATGTGGCCCGATCCTTGAATCTGCGTGGCCCACGGGTTACATGTGGCCCGATCCTTGACTCTGTGCGGCCCGCGGTCTTTTTGATGAGCCAACATGCAACGTGGCCCAATTAATCTTATTATAAACCACGTAGAAATGTATTTTTTTGGAAAATGCTACATTTGTAGGTTTATCATTATTTGGGAGAATCTATCAAGTTATATTAAATGTACCAACTATTTTAAATCTTCTCACATCAAATCACTTCCCTCTTCTTTTTAAAAAAAATTCCTGCGCCAAATTCTTGTGCAATGTTTCGAGGTGTGTGCAAAGATGTTTTCTCTTATTAAAAAAAAAAAGAACAAACGATCACCAGATCACAGCTTACGGAAAAATATTTGTCATCAATTATTAAAGTGACTGTGACACCTAACACACTTTCACTTCAAATTAAAGGTTTCATACATATAGTAAATCATTGAATGCTATTTAATCTTAAATTTTTTTTGTATATCAATAAATATTTTAAAATTGCCCTTATATGGGTAACGACATTATAGATGTGTTGTTTATTTTTCCAAAATGCGGCCTCCTAAGTATTTTCCATTTTCAATGTGGCCTCTATGATCAAACGAGTTTGACAAGCTTGTTATAAACTATACCTCAATTTTGGTAGGAAGAACCACCTGCAAGGACAGTCGGACAGTCGGATTATATTAGGAAAAAACTAGCCTTCAGATGGTTTTCTGTGCCAAAATATCACTGTATACCTTCCTAATCACTACCCCTTATATATTAGGCCAATGTTGTCCACTCCCCGAGCGATACCTGTTTTCCTATGGCCCACCCACCTCAACGGTTTTTTAAATAAAAAATAATAAAATGCGTAGCCCCGATATGTACTTGCGTTACAAAAACAAGCTCAGTCATCTCATTAACTATATTTGTATAGTTATAATACTACTTACTATATTGTACTTTAAAACTGGTTGTAAGTTATATTTTTAAAAATAAAAGTGTTAGCGTTTATAATCGCTATTATTACTTTTTTTATTTCGATTGTGGCCCTTTAGGTTTGCTGAGCAATGCAGATTGGCTTGCGAGTAAGGTTAGGTTGTCATTAAATCTTGGAGCGAACTTTTAATATATATATATCTCAAATATAAATACTCCATTCGTCAGTTATATTCTAATCATTGGTTCATTAGACCCTTACATTAATAAGAATAGACAATATGAAAACCTTAAATATTTTATAGTCAGTGATAAGAAACAATTACTAATCAATGGGCTGCGAGAAAACTTTTATGGATATTTTGCATTGAAAATTATCATAATTATCATAATTATATTAATTTATCTATGATAGTATTTATTGTATAAAATTATCACAGAGCAATTGAGAAGTATTATTTTCCCAAGAACCGCGTCTTACTTTCCATTCGGGTTATCCGCTTATGTACTAATTACGCTAATGGTTTTAGGCATGAGGAAGGTTATATCTACAGGAATGTACCCACATTCACGTGGAGGTAGAGTGGAAAACCATTTTGGATAAACCACCCTCAATACACCTGACCGAGATTCGAACCTCGATCTTCCCCGTCATCGTCAGTCTAGTCTACAGCAAGAGTAGCGCGTTAGACCACGCGGCTACCGAAGCAGGTAAACAAGAAGTTATTGAACTCGCATCTCACGGGATGGTGTTACGTCTCAATAAGTCAACAGTTACCTCTAACCTCCATATTCTGTGCTGCACACACTCATAAAACATGCAGTTGATGGGGGAAATTAACTAAAAATAAATAAATAAATTCGATTGAATTATGGTTATATGTCACTTTATAAGAACTTACTAATAGATTGTAAATAAACCTTTCTTTCCTCTTCCCAAATCACTAACTAAATATATATTAGGGCGTAACTCCTTAAATTTCGCCAGGCGGAATATTTAGAAAACCAAACAAACAAAATTCTGCCTTGCCCTTACAATTAGTGATTTTCACGATAATTCCGTTTTCGGGATCTCTGGGATGAATAGATGAAAGTTCAAATTCATTAGTTAATTTTAGTAAAAATACCCTTAGTTTATAAATACAAACATAATAAATGGTAAGACACTCTCTCAAAACCAAAGTGGATAAATATTTTTAACAAACTCCAAATATTCGAAAATATGTTGTCATTTGTCAACTACACTTAACTTTTTTTTAATTTGTTAAAGCAAAAGCATGTTCTCATTTATTATGAAAAACTATTCTCAGATACCCATTTTGTACTCAATCTTCAAGACCACTTTGGAAAATTTCAAAATTTCTATAATGTGTCATGTAAACTACCCTTTAATTACTAGTTTATTTTAGAAAATTAAACATACCTGATGTAAAATAGTGCCCCGATACCAGTCTCAACAAAATCATTTGAAATATTTTCAAAAAATTTCAAATTTCATCAAAATAAGTATTCAATAAACTACTATAACTACTATATTTAAGAAAAAAACTAAAATTTTTAATAAATCAAAGTTAGTCATTTCTAATGAACCAGCCCTACCTTTTTAGTGTATGATTTTGTTTAACCCAGTATTCTTTTAAAATATAAATTCGGGTTAGGAGGAAACTAAGAACCTTTTTTTAAAAATTAAGGATGGCTACAATATTAAAGCCTTAAATTCAACATGGGAAGTTTTATTGGGAATAATCTTAACAAACAAACTTTGAAGCTTAAAAACAATTATAGTTAATAGTAGTGAAAATAATAAGGATTTTAGCTGAGTATGATATTTTTCACGAATAAACTTTACTCTTTAATAATCTCGAAATTTAGCACTTTTAAACGTTAGACAAATAATTTTCAATAATACTTTTACGCAAAATATAGTTTTAAACATGTTCTTTAATATTTTTTAAATGTCAAATTAATACTTGGGGAAATGAATTTTCAATGCGTAATTTAACTTTGAAGTGAATGCAGCTGGTGTCACACACACATAGAGGGGGATGGTTTGAACTCACGACTGTCTGTGCTCGGTACAATCTAGTTCCACATTCACATATGTCCGCACATCTTGCCACTGTTGTGGCGGCCTTCAGGTTCCGATTCTCTGACCGGTAACCAAACAGGTACGTGATCGGCCGCTGATACTCGGGCGCGGTCAGGGAAGACAACTGTTGAACATCTTCGGACAAGTTCTAACTTTTACAAATATAAGATGGGATATTTTCTTCGCTTTTGGACCAAAAATAAAGAAATATTACTTCGGTAGATACCATGGGCGTTTTGTGTGTGTGTGTGTGTGGGGGGGGGGGGGGGGGGAGAAGGGTGGTTGAGACTGGGAGGGGGATTTGACCCAACCCCCCATTTTTTTGTGCCACATCTTACTACCCATTCGGATTATATGCATGTAATAATTACGCTAACGTGTTAGAGGTAAAGAAGGTTGAATGTTGAGGACATGTACCAGTATTTGTATGGGGGAGAGGGTGGAAAGCCATTTAGGAATAAAAAACACCCTCAGTACTTCTGAGCGGGATTCAACAGCCGATCTCTCCGTCATGGGAAGTTTGTACCAACATTTAGTTAACAAATTATCTATTAAATATTATGAGGTTTGGAATGTGAAAGATTATCAAGCAACTATTACTCACTAAGTTGTAATTATAATCCTAGAATGTAATTGCCTAGCTATAATGTTTTTCCAGCATAATCTTAACACCTCCGCCCCTCTACTCCAGAGCCCCAGTAGTCCCCCAGTGCGCCTAGCTTCCACTTGGGGGAGTCTTACGTCACCAAATATTTGAGAAACCCTGCCTTAGATCATTCGACCACCGAAGGAAGTCCCTAACAATGATATGCTCAAATGGGACACTCTTAAGGCCGGCTACACAAATATAATACTGATTCTTCAATAAACGGATTATCAACCAGCTTTATTCTGGATCAAGATAAGTTTGGATTGCAACAAAGTTAATTAGGAATCTCAAAATCTTCGACTACCTGCCCATATATCTGATCAAATGATCAAGTATAACAAACATGACAACACTGTAAAAAGCAGATTATTAGGAAAATATTATTATGAAATGATCCACATATATATAATAATATGATGTATAGCTGCCTGATATTTATATATAAATTTAAATACATTTCAATTTCGGTCCCATTTCTATTAAATATGTTCATAGTGCTATTAATAAACACACACAAGAGAGTTTACTCAGTGTAAAGATCATCTTAAGTTTTATTTTTCTATGATTAAAGGAAAGTTAATTTGTTTCCTATAGCCACTTTGGATCTCAACCGTTCTCTGTAACTTATTTGTCAAATCGAAAAACCTCACCTGAGGACGCCATAATTGACATTAGTATCCTTCAAGATAAGTCGTACTCAAAATAAATACACAAAACACAAACTTTATTTGGCTTAGAGCACCACTGTTATACCAGTGAACTATCCAAGAATCGCTAGCTCTGTAAAATTAATTGTACAAACGTTTGCTGTCTTCCATGTTATTCACTTCCACGTACAATTTCTTTGTGCACGATACTCTGAAGAATGAATCCACTCCCGAGTCGCCGGTGGCTGCGGTATCAATGATAGCCCATTGTTAACTGAGGCTTTACAATACACACGTCCATCAAAGACTCTGCTTAACATAATGAATTACCCTAAGCATGGGACAGTTCCTGGATAGCTCAACGGTAGAGAATTGACGCGTTAAAGCCAAAAATACGGGGTTCAATTCCCGTGTCCAGGTGTCATTTTTCAATTTACGGATAAATGGTTCGGTTAAGAGAGGTCGCCTGATTTAATATAAATCCGTCAGTCCGCGCCATAATTTAGAAAGACCTAATCTCAAGTGTGTGTACAAAGCTAACATTTTATTCAGTTCACGATAGGAATACATTTTTATTAGATTATTATGTGTTTTATCTTAGACAGGTACATTCCTTTGTCAGTGAACTTAGACCACCAATGCGCCCTGTGCTCTGTCTCCTTCTTCAGCTCCCAGAATGTTCTTCTTTCCTTCAAGTCATCAATATTTGAATCCTTCTTCTTCCTAAGCTCCTCTTTCCCTCAACCTTTCCTTCCACGCCATCGTGCAGAAGACAGTTCCTCCTAAGGATGTGTCCAATCCAGTTTGCTTTGTACCGGAGAGTCACCCTCAAAATGGTTCTCTTCTCAGCTTCTTATTCTTATTCTTCCCATTTGTCATCCTATATGTCCACCTGATCTTCTCAAGTCTTCTCCAGCACCACATTTCAAAGCTATCCACGTTTTTTTTTCCATAGAAGATATTTTAAATATATTTCTAGTGTTCTATATCGAATATATTAGTCAGAAGACACTATGTCTAAACTGACTACCAAAACATGATTTTGCTTATAAATATCATACATGGATTCTGTAGTACTATATTAAATTAACAGATTATAGTATTCCTAACTTCCATAAGAATATCCTTTTAGAAAATGGAAACCTATTAATTTTTGCGCTCAACATTGATAAAGCTTAACTACATTATTAGTGTTATTTTAGAGGTATTGATAATATTTATCAAAACCAACAGTGCAGATCACATGACTTGACGTATGACTACATGAAAGTATAACTAGTCACATTTCTATCAGATAAATTTTTCCTGTAAAAATTGTGCTGTACATACGGAAACTCATCGAACTGTTAAAGGCCTTCTCTCATCGAATGTACAGTAAGAAGTTCTTCGTAGCCAACCGCATCTCGATGAAACAAAACTTGGGTTGCTGCAGACACGCAGGGCTGCCATTCACACACACATAAAAAAAACTCCCTTTCTCTCTTCCTCCGCCTCCTTCTTTTTCCTTGGCAAGTTTTTATCATTCCCCTGTGGAACTTTGTCCAGTGGACACCGCCATGGTTTCAACTCCACGCTGACGCCGAAAAATTGCCTGCCCGAATTGGACAAGCGGCTGCCACGGGGAAAATGATGGTACAGGAGGAACATGTGAGTTTTATTGCCGTTGACAACAAATTTATAGACACACATTTCAAGGTTAAAAAAAAAACTCAGAAAAAAATCGCAATATAGTGGACACAAGAGACTGCCTAAGGGGAAACGGTTTTTATTACATTAATTTCCAGCATTAAAAACGAAAACAAAATTGTATCATCTACATTGGTGGTCACGCGGACTAAACGACAAACTCGTCTAGTCGGACTTGCTGGGGACGGTAAGGTTGGAATTATAATTCCGTCAGAAAGTTAGGATTAAAAAAAATCCTAAATGGTTTCCCACTCTTCCTCCACGCACATGCAAGTATATTTAGACTATATACTACCTTTCTCATCCTTACTCTAATAACTTAATTAAATTAGACGGATTGTTAGACGTTGTACAGACATGAATAAACACGTCACCATAATTTTCATCCATTGTGTAAGAGTATATAGTGTACTTCTATACATTTTGTTGGCTATATTAACCTAAGGTATTTTATGACGTTATACATTGAGAGAATACATTATTAAATGTTTATTTCTTTACCAACATTAATGTTATAAGTCGATAAAAACAGCGTTAGTACTAGAATGGTTACTCACTCTGATATGAAATAACTTGCAGCTATTTTCTTAAATCCAATTAAAAGCTGTCCAAGGGGTGAATACTTCCAACATTAATTTACCTTTATATTCATTCGGTGTATAAACACACATATAGGTATAGGTAAATTTACATACTAAAGATAAACCAATGTAAATTTATGCTGTCAGTTTCACTATTAGACCTAAGGTAGTTTTAATATATGGCCACATGTTTGAAATATTTCTTAAACAAACCATAAATTTAAGGAGCTTCGACAAATTCCCCAGTTTTGTTTTACTACCTTTCCAGGCTATCCAAATCTAATCAATATAATAGTGTTGTACTAAATGATAATGTTAGAATTTAGATGAAATTCACCGATATTTGCATGGAGGGAGAGTGAGAAACCACTTTTTTAAAAACTCAGTATAGCCAGTCCAACTCCTCTATGACCAGCAAAACAGATTGGACGAGTTTGAAGTTTAGTCCATGCTCCCATAGACGGAGGTCTAGTACTTATTAAATGACCACTTCTAAATCCCATGAAAATAACCATTCCGTTGGTCCTGAACGAAACGAGTGTCGAAGACACGACGAAATGCCATCAATCCGGACTGTTAATAATAATGCGTTGTGGGAGATATCGCCTAGCGAGCGACGGAGTACCACTCGTACACCGCCACAAGAGAATCATCTGAGTCATGGATCTCACAGTTCTAGAGACATTCCTTCGCCCCTGGGCAACTGCGAGGAAGGTAAGACCCGGCTCGGGCGTAGTTTTGCAAGCAGCTCAGGCGAGACAATGGAGCTAATTGAAAGGCAGAGAGGGACGACCTTTCAATCCATCCCTCTGCCTCCCATTTCATCATCAGAGTACTTGAATAGCGAGAGTCTTGATAAACCGAGTCCCTTTACTCCGTTAAAAAATAAAAGTTTGTATAGTTTTGTTTTTTTTACTTTGTGTCTTCCTACCCATCCTAACGCATTTAATTTCAATAGTAGGGTAAACATAAGGAAAGTATAATTTAGAGGGAATACACTCAAATTCACATGTCAGATAGAAAATCATTTAGGAAATAAACGTTCTCGGTAGACCGAACAAATGTTATATGCCCGAAAACCTCGTCATTAGAAAAACAGAATGTATGAACATACAGGATAAAGTAAGTCTTAAAATGCTATTTAATCTTAATTTTGTTTTTATAGCAATAAGGATTATAAAATTGCGATTATTGACTTTAAGGTAGTGACAATATAGGGTTTTTTTTTCCCCAAAATGCGGCCCCTTAAATATTTTTAATTTTCAATGCGGCTTTTGTGATCAAACGAGTTTGACAAGCCTGATCTAAATTCTAAACTATGCTTTTATTGTGTGCTGTGACGTTTAGTACGCATGCCCACGGGTGCGAGTTTTGGACTGTATTCATAACTCAAAACTTAGATCACATTTTTTAAAATTTATTGATACTATTCATCGTGAACTTGATAACCTGATTATTTATGTAAATAAATTAATTTCAAGCATAGCTCTAGAACATTCCCAATTTCCATGAATTAATTTTCCGACGTGCCAGGATTCTAATCTTAGATTCTTAATCATGTAGAGAGACATGTTATCAACTGAGCTAAGATGTTGGAACATCACGAATGAAGAGAGAAATTGTGGATCCGAGATCGGTGTCATGTAATTGTAAAATATATCTCAAAGTTAATTTGGTCCTAAGTAGGCTAAATCCTAAATAACATCATAAACTTAGTATAAAATCGTCGATGGACATATAGGCCTATCCACAGAGGGTGAAATAGATATTGGCATTGTAACTTATTTCTGAATCCATAAAATTAAGCTAAAATAAAATAGGTTGAGAAAATATTACTTGATTTTAACCTTTCAGGAAGATAAAATATGTATGTTTTTATTATTATTATTATTTATTATTATTATTATTATTTTTATTATTATCCTGTAGATACGAAAAAAATCTTTGTTTTAAAAATATCAATAAATTAATGCAGTTTTTGTTCTTGAAACACTACTTTCCTGAGCATATAATTATATGAGTCGCTGTTCTTAAATTGAAAATAATCAAACAGGGATAGCCACAGTCGTACTTTTACACAGATGAGTTTGTTGCGAAAATTATAAGTCATCAATTGAAAAATAAATGTATACAAACCATAGTAAGAAAAAAGTTTATGTACTTCAAAACATAAGATATATAATAAAACACACACATAAAAAAGTTAAAAAAAATGAACCAACCATTCAAAATAACGTTTAGAGTTGTCGAGAAGCAGAGTTTGATCATTTGTTCGCCCACAGAAACTGTAAAGTAAGTCTTATAATGAATCTGAGTCGACCGCAAAACATCGATAGCTCGCTCAATCACGACTAACATGTTCATAAACACGAAAAACAGGAGGTGAGCTTAGTGAAAAAAAGAAGAGAATTGAAAGAAATGAAGCATTGTTTCACAAGATGAAACGTTCGCCTACTTAGAAAACTTTTAATATACTTAATAGAGCAGGTACGACCACAGATACTAAAGTTTGTAGTTTGATAGTTAAAATTCAATTCCCACGGAAAGTTATGCTTAGCTGTATCTCGTCTTCCCACTACGTTCCAAATTATATAAAAAATAACAAAAATATTGTACAAAATTATAAAGGATGTTTCCAAAATATTTATAATAGACTAGAAACCTTCAGGTGTACAAAGTTAAAAAGACCCGTGGAAAAGAGTAAGAAACAATTTATAAAAAAAAAACCTCACACAACAAACCCGAACGGAATGAGATACTTGATCTCTCCCTCTAAGGCCTTGCGATTTGCTTGGAGGTTTGAGGCTGGACTTGTTATGGGTGTGGTAAGGAGGCTTGTGTAGGCTTGGGCTTGCTTATAGCTGAGGGCTGCGTACGACCGAACGAACACGTGGTATTTAGTCTACGTGTGCATACTGGAAGCGGCTCGAGGGTTGCCGTGAGCCGAACCCTCTAGGGAACCCGCTAAGTGATTCAACTTGTCGAATAAAATTGCTCGGCAGCCAGGTGGCAACCATTCTGTGAACAACAACCTTGTTCTATTTTATTTATAGTAATGGATACTGAAAAGCTTATTAGTGCATTGTCCCAAAGAAGAGCGTTGTGGGACCCCAGTGACGTCCTACACAAGAATGTTGGAGTACTAAAAAAAGTTCTGGTAAGAAATATGTGGATAATTAAACATCCAGTTTAGTTAAAGTATTGTTTATTATTTGCATTAATTGTTAATATTAGAGAATTAAACATTCCAAGTTAATGTGTTTTTGTTATTATGTATTAAATATTAATATTAGACGACATATTTTCTGGAAGGTCGTAGTAATTTTGCCAAGAAGACCTCCTACTCCGTGAATGTAATTTAAGAAGGTTTACCTGATTCGAACAGAATTATTCTGGAAATTATGTTGTAATGTGTATGGTTGTGATATATCGATATTTAATATAGCTGGAAAACTTAAATAAGGAGACTCCTGCCTTTCTTTCTCAACGAAGTAATTGTGTAATACACTTGCTGCTTTTTGATTTTGTTAAATATAATAATGACCAAACTATTGTTTTGTTCTTTTCCCCCCTAACTAGATACATGATAAACTGTAATAATACGACATACAAATCACCTTTTCTTAAATGGCTTCCAATAAAAAATTTACCTCCGAGTAATAAGTCTTTGTTTAGCACTAATCAGTTCCCTAAAATTAATTGTAGTTTGTGTCACTCTTTCTTCTAGTTTGGAAAGTAAGAGATCAAATGACTCTTTATCCATACGTAAATATTCCAAAAATGTATCATCATACAAATGAGCTTGACAATATAAGTTGTTAAATTCACCACGCTCTTATTAAAATCATGAAGCGAGCAAGATCTATAAGCACAAGGTAGATCATCGAGTTTTAGAGCTATGTTTTCGAATGAAATTAATTTCCTAGGGAGTTTTGACAGTGAAGTGATAAAACAACGCACCCCAACATTGCTATTGACTCGACTAGATTACTCTTGCCGCCACCCTCCAAGCAAGCCTCTAACCTCTACTCTCCAAGCAAGCCTCTAACCTCTACTCTCCAAGCAAGCCTCTAACCTCTACCCTCCAAGCAAGCCTCTAACCTCTACCTCCAAGCAAGCCTCTAACCTCTACTCTCCAAGCAAGCCTCTAACCTCTACTCTCCAAGCAAGCCTCTAGCCTCTACCCTCAAGCAAGCCTCTACCCTCTACCATCCAAGCAAGCCTCTAGCCACCAAGCAAGCCTCTAGCCTCTACCCTCAAAGCAAGCCTCTAGCCTCTACCCTCAAAGCAAGCCTCTAGCCTCTACCCTCAAAGCAAGCCTCTAGCCTCTACCCTCAAAGCAAGCCTCTAGCCTCTACCCTCAAAGCAAGCCTTAGCCTCTACCCTCCAAGCAAGCCTCTAGCCTCTACCCTCCAAGCAAGCCTCTAGCCTCTACCCTCCAAGCAAGCCTCTAGCCTCTACCCTCCAAGCAAGCCTCTACCACCAGCAAGCCTCTAGCCTCTACCCTCCAAGCAAGCCTCACCTCTGACCATCCAAGCAGCCTCTAGCCTCTCTACCCTCCAAGCAAGCCTCTAGCCTCTCTACCCTCAACAAGCAAGCCTCTAACCTCTACCCTCCAAGCAAATAGCTTGCAGTATAAACGAGGCCTAAGGCGATCCAATCCTTTGTTAGAGTGACGCCTGCCTTAAGTCATGATATAAACCAAGATTTAATCTCGTTAAGTGCAATGTTCACTACTCGTGATTTATAAAAATTAATTCAAAAACTAGATTGCAAACAACTAATTTTAATTCCAGGCAGACTATGCTACCCTTTAGCTATATTATTAGCGGTATTTTATAGGTACTAGTAACTTACTATCCATCAAAAGGGATAGCTACAGATAACAAACCCAGACTTTTGACTGCGATAAAGGAAACCTAGTAGCTTTTCTAATTGTCAGAGAACTTACTTCAGTGTCCGCAGGGTCTAAGGCGTCACACTTGCAGCAGGCTAGACTGCAGATGACGGGGAGATCGGTGTTAAATCCTGGTCGGTTGTACTGAAGATTATTTTACACTCTACCTCCACGCAAATGTATGTACAGTTCATATAAATTCAACCTTACTAATCCCTACACACTAGCAATTATTAGGCGTATAACCTTAACAGCTGTTATTAAGGAGGAGTGCTATAAAAGTATAAGTTATCAAATAAGGCTCTTCCTATCAAAATTGAACTGTAGATACAGATGTATGTTTAAGTAACTGTCATTTAAATTATATTAAAACTACACAATTATACTATTAATACTACCAGCACCAGCGGGGACAAGGTATAAACGTCGAGCTTACAATTGGCAGCCATGACAATGGCAAGAATGGCGGACATTTTAATTTTAAAAGCGTGCTTGGCTCTGACATGAAAGTAGGAATCTAATATCGTTTGAATGCGCCAGATTTTTTTATACTTAAAGTTTTATCCGTGAGAATATTTTCTTTTAGATCTAATATGCCTATACTGTGCCCTCAGATGGAAATAGTTTGCGTACGAAAGGTAAGACGTATAAACTAAGATTAAAAAAAATTAGCTTACCAATCTTTTACAATTTGGTTCGTATGCGATTCGGTCGTTTAAGCACCATGTACAGTTAGAGTCTAATTGTCACAGAAGGGCCTTAACTGATAAGCTATGGAGACTACTAAAAATATTTAACGTGTTAATACGTCAAGTCATGTGATTTGTAGGTACGTCATTTTGATGATATTCAATACATATAATCAAACTATAATTTATTAAATTTCAATGCGACCGGTAAAAGTATGAAATCCTAAAATCTATTATATAAAAATTGTACTTAATCTTTTACAAGTATAAGGTGTAACAAAATGTGTATGAAATGAATTGGTTTACAAAATGGCTTAAGGGGAACCAAATTGAAAAGAACCAATCTCCCTAATTGCAAAGAGTTACAAAGAGTAGAATTTTGTAAACTCTAACTACCACGTTAAATATTTATGACGTATGTAAGATGCCATAAACTGATTATTTAATAAATTGATAATATTTGAAAATTACATTTTCTTGAGCCAATATTCGATTGAATATGAAATAATTACCAAATCATAAAAAAGGATATTACAAATAAAATTGAAAGGGAAACTTGAATGTGATCTAGCTTAATTAACTAACTGATAAGTCATTAGCATTTATTTTTAAAAAAATTAATCTTATTTCAGTCACAAGCTTCATTCCCGGAAGTGTTGTATACGCACTCATTCCCCCTGAAGTGTTTTACGCACTCATTCCCCAGAAGTGTTTTACGCACTCATTTCCCCTGAAGTGTTTTACGCACTCATTCCCCTGAAGTGTTTTACGCACTCATTCCCCAGAAGTGTTTTACGCACTCATTCCCACTGAAGTGTTTTACGCACTCATTCCCCTGAAGTGTTTTACGCGTTCATTCCCCAGAAGTGTTTTACGCACTCATTCCCCAGAAGTGTTTTACGCACTCATTCCCCCTGAAGTGTTTTACGCACTCATTCCCCAGAAGTGTTTTACGCACTCATTCCCCCTGAAGTGTTTTACGCACTCATTCCCCAGAAGTGTTTTACGCGTTCATTCCCCAGAAGTGTTTTACGCACTCATTCCCCAGAAGTGTTTTACGCACTCATTCTCCAGAAGTGTTTTACGCACTCATTCCCCCAGAAGTGTTTTACGCACTCATTCCCCTGAAGTGTTTTACGCACTCATTCCCCTGAAGTGTTTTACGCACTCATTCCCCCTGAAGTGTTTTACGCGTTCATTCCCTAGAAGTGTTTTACGCACTCATTCCCCAGAAGTGTTTTACGCGTTCATTCTCCAGAAGTATAGAACTGGTGGTTCAGACTTCCAAAATTGTGCTTGCTCCATTTAATCAAGTATATTATAATTTATGTTAGATTGGGTTCTGCGGATACATTTCAAATTTTAAATTCATACCCTCCTCACCCTACAACATAAGTGTAATTCATATATTTTCATCCAGCCCGAACGGTAGTGAGACGCGAGGGAGAAAATAAATTATTTTAAATCAAGTCTTATTTCACAAATAATTAATTAGATTTTTATAAAGGAAATAAAAAACATTATTCTGTTTTAGTCCTAGTTAGTTAATTATAGTCAATTTCACAAACATGTAACGAAATCATATAGTCTGAGGAAATAGCCTAGCCCCACAAACAACACCCATTTGATTGTTTTTTATTACCGAGTCTTATTACCTACCTGTTCAGATTATAGGCATACAAAATAATTACTCTAATGGAGTAGGAATGAGGAGGGAAGCATTTTAAAGGTAATATACCCGCGTTTGCATGAAAGGAGAGTGGGAAACCATTTAGGAAAGATCACCCTCAGTAGACCCGACCATGATTCAAGCCCCGACCTGCCCGTCATCAGCAGGCCAGACTAACACGAGAGTAACGCCTTCCAGACCATTCGGCCATTGAAGCGGGAGCCCGCTTAATTCAAGAGCGTCATATCTCCCATATAAACTGTAAGATGTGATGGTACTGCATTGAGTAAGCGACGAGTCATCTGTTGGAAAAGTAAATAACCGACATTTAAATAATATCGGAGTATGGGATACACCTGCAAACAGCCCAGTTACCAGGGCAATTATCTCGTTAACATCCCAGTTCGAACTTTCAACCCCAAAACAAACTCTGAAATAAATTAGCACCGACATAGCTACAAGACTCACGGAACATGTGTTTAAAACCTTGGAAACAAACCAAACCAAACCAAACCAAACAAGGGGCCACCCCTCTTTTTGTATCTTCTTTCATAATCACTACAAGTAGCACTAGTATTACGAAAGGCCGTCCAACTAAAAAAAAAAAGAAAAAAACTGTCGGTATAAACTCGTGGAATGCTCTGAAAGGGATTTTAATAACTATTCAAGGGCTGACACAAATAACCACAAAATAAGGTTCCTTTCAAAATGGTCAGGTTTTTATTTTTTACTTTCTTGTACGAATCTAATATAATAAAAGGATTATGACATTGAAATAAAAGTGAACTTGATTTTTTTATACAAAAATGTAGTTTTAATGTGTCCTTCAATTTTAAAAAGTGTTTAAGTATGCCGTTTATATGTATATATATATATATATATATACACTCCGTGTATCCTATCTTACACAATCTTACCTTGATTGATTATACTATGGCTCCCATCTTTTTTAAGCTGCATCATGGTGTAACCCGTCAAGATAAGCTCACTACCGTTCAGGTAAGGCAAGTGTACGTAAGTGTACATTCAGCTACAGTAGCCCCATGGCTTCTTTGGTGCTGACTGACAGTTCGCAGCTGACTTCTGACAGTCAACATTTAGGTATATACCTAAATTTTGACTGTCAGAAGTGACAGCTGCTAAACACATGTTTTTTGCAGATCATGTGGTTCGGCGCAGGGATACATAATTTGGTCTGGTAGCTATTCAAAGCCATTAGCTATCAGCTGTGAGCTGTCAGTCAGCACCAAAGAAGACATGCGGCTCCTGTATATACGTATGTATATTATACTTTTGAAGAGCCAAAGCGGCTGGTCCAATTTTTTGTTTCTAAAAATAAATTCATACAGCATTTGTATATTCATTATGAACTTATATAATTGTAAAAACAGGGTACTTTACATGAAAAAAAAGCTATATTAATGTATATTGTAGTAGAAATGCATATTTCAAACATAAACAATAGTAAGATACTTTTAACAAATAAATAATTAAACCTAAGATATTTTATGAATAAACTGTTTAATCAATTTTGTTGATGTTTATTTTATATGGAAGGTATATAATAGAATATTCCACCAAAATATCAATAAATCATGTAAAATATTGACGTTTATCTACGTAAGGCCACAAATATAGAGCTATGGATCCAAGCATATATACCGGTATGCACATATGTTGCACAGTTTATTTTTGATGAAATATACATATGATTTAAAAGTTGATTTATTAGAGTTTATTAAAGTGTTAATTCACTGTTATCCTAAAGGTAGTTGAACTATTAAGGTCAATATGTGGAGTTTCAAAAATAAATTTTGTTAATTAAGGTAAAAATAGGATGGTTTATAGTAAGTTATATGCATTCACTTGGACAAAAACATCATTTTTGTCTAGTTTGGTGTGTCTGTGACGAGAAGGTCAAGGTTAACATAACAGCTGGGATTAATGAGTTATTCTTTACTAAATGAATTTCTACTCTTCCTCCACAAAAACACAACTCCAATTACTTTTAACCAAACCTTTGTAAATTCTAGCACATTAGCGTTGAAATTAATAATCGGAATACTCAGACCGGTGGTTAGCGGTAGTAGCATATCGTTTTATGAGAACACGATCATGAGTAGTCGAATAACATTATATATTTAATAAACATCAAACATAAATAAAATAAATGGCAGAGCTATTGCACAAGTAGAAAAGTTCTCGTATAAACTATTATAGTTTGGAACAAAATTTTCAAAAATATGTTAAGGTGGGGGTGTAGGGAATGCGAGAAAAGGTTAGTGTTTTTGAGTTTTTAAAGAAAAACTTTTATGGCCAACGTAAATCAAAAATTGCTTCAGTCCAAACAAAGAGTTTAATTTTCTTCACATGGTGATATTAAGAGTTGTTGAATATGTAATGAGCAAGATGACAAATTATTTAAACTAAAAGAAAAAGTTGTCACTATGTTCCAGGACACCTTTTAAAGATATTCAAGAAATGTTGAGGTCACCATGTGAAGAAAATAAACTCTGTTTGTACTGAAGCAACATTTTATTTATTTTGACCAAAAAATGTTTTAATACACGGACTGCAAAAGCACTACCTTTTGTCGCGTCCCCTAAATCCTTACCTTAACATTTAATCACCCTTAGATAAGTTTTCTCAGAAAAACAAAAATATTATAGTTACGATATACATTTTTAACAAAATGTATGAGTATTTTTTTTTAAGTTTTGAACTAACCAAATTAAGCAGTCAGTAAATTATCTTAGAGTGTTTGTTTTATTTTCAGATTAAAACATAACATCTTATACATTAAGTAAAATACTACCCATATAATCCATTTTGTTCCTGAAAAACAAATATAGTATATTTTATCATTCTCTAGATGTCCATTTTTAACAAAATAGTTAAAACCATTTTTCTAAAAATGTCAGAATCTTATAAAAATAGGTATTCAGTAAACTACCCTTAACTTTAAAGCTAAAATATAAATCACGATTTTGCCAAGGCTGTAGTCCCAGGTGTAGACAGAAGGACAAAGATATGTGTAAAACTCATATTTTTTATATTTCTGAGACACACAGAATGTCAAGGCCCATCATAATCAAAAAGTTCAAAAATAATCACGATTGCAATAATTTCTCCCTAAAAAGTAAATATAGGTATTATAAATAATAATGGTGATTCTGGTTAAATGTTTTTATTGATATTAGATGACAATGTGTCTAATGAATATGTAACAATATTGAATTTTAATCGCGTTTTGAATGAAAAGTCATTCGTTTCATGTAAATTTACTATCAAAAATAAAAGGAAAGTGTTAAGAAACGTTGACATGTGGAAAGTGGATGACATAATTCGTTATTTAAATTGGTTAGATACCAGTTAACACACACACACACACACAAAAAAAAAAGGTAAGTTCACCGCAAGCCCCATCATCTGAACATTTCTGATCGTCTTCACAAAAACACACAAGCATGCAACCCGATGAAACTAGTTGAGAGATAAAAAAAAATAGAGAAAGAGGAAGAGAAGAGAAAATTATACATTTTCAAGTGCACCCAAAATAAGAAAAAAAGAAAAGAACTAAAACAACTTGGAGCAATTATACCGCTAACATGTAATTAGGCACTTCAGTTTTATAAACAAACCCAAGTAGGGAAGAGGAAAACCTTTTTTTCACCTTTTGCCTTTTAGAAACGAAAATTATTCATCACCTAATCATACTTGAAATCTTATAGCGTTAGCTATAAACGCTACCTAAGTAAAACGAGCTATTATAATTGAATGCTTTTTTACCTCTAGTCTTGTTTGGTGTAGCTATATGAAGTACCAACACAAACAAATACTTTGTAAAGATGTCTTTGGTGATTGGACTGAGTTTATTTGTAGTACAATTTCTTCGCCTAGCCACTTAATGATTCTAGTACAAAGTTTATTCTTTCGTGTTTGTGTATCCTTTATTTGCCCCTTAAAGGGTCGAGTGAAACAAGTGAAACCACCTGTGTGCCTAATACTTACATTTCAAAAAAAAATCATTAAAGAAAATGTTATTTACTTTCATTTAATAAGGTGAAAAAATTAAGATATTTAAAAAATATAAAGTATTCTTTTAAATAAACTAAAATTATCATATAATTTATAAAAATCATTTATTGGTACTTTTTTTTAGGTTTTTAAGACGAGTTCCTCTTTAGGGGGCAGCCATGAAACAAAGTCTTAGATAATCTGCTTTTAATGAAATCCAAACACTCTGGGAGGTGCTTATTGTATTGTGGTTCACGGTTAAACACGACTTGATCACGTATTACTACCCATCTGGGTTATTCACATATTAATACTAAAAGAATAGGGATGCGGGAGCATAGAATTTGAAAGAAATTCACCCACAGTTGCGTGGAGGAAGTGAGAAATAATTCACCTGAATGGGAGTATTTCCAATTTACCAGTCACCGACAAAACTGGGACTAGTTCCAATTAACCAGTCACCGACAACTCTAGGACTGGTTAAATCCACTTTACCAGTCACCGACAAACCAGACAATAAGGGAAGAGCGCCTTAATTAATTAATGTGTTATGATCACATAGCACACAAAAAAAGTGGGTTATCAGCAACAGAGAACACATTTTAAGTATGTAATCTAACTTTACCCTGCAAGGTACCAAGCTTACCTTGCATTAATTTACTATGGTATAGTTGTTAAGGTCACAGTGTAATCCGTCAAGTTAAGACTGCAACAGTACAGGATAAACAGAGTGTACAGAGTTATAATCTAAATTCTCATTCAAACAATTTCATATTAAACAAATGCAACACATTGTTTGGTATACTGGAAGATTGCTTAGTCCCTGGAACTGTACGAATATAAATACACACACATATTATATATATAGCCTATATATATATATATATATATATATATACCACCATATATATATAAATATATATAAATATATATATATATATATCACCATATATATATAAATATATATAAATATATATATATATATATATATATATATATATATATATATATATACCACCATATATATATAAATATATATAAATATATATATATATCACCATATATATATAAATATATATAAATATATATATATATATTATATATATATATATATCACCATTTTGATTTTCTCTTGTTTGAGCCCCGTCGAGGTAGGTGCAACCTTTGTTTCATTCAAGCATAGCTTATTGGTTCCCTAGCACCTGGTCATTCAATTTACTGATTGAATAGTAGGACAATCTCATTCACAAATTGTAGATATCTTCGTCAGCACCCCTTCGAAATCAAGTATGGCTCTTCTCAACTTTCTTTTAATTGGGGCTTTTTACTTATTTATTATTATTATTAATCAAAGCTGATTCTAAAGATGATAATTTGATGGAATCGCAGCCGCATTAGTGTGAACAGAGGATGGACAAATTACCTGTGGGAAACCGTTCCTTGTACACCCGGCAGAGAGTCGAACCCACGGCTAACTTGTGTGATGCGAGTCAAGTCCATATGAACGGATTCTTGGAATTTCGGTCAACCACTTTGGACACTCGGCCGGAGAACGTGTGGTAGGCACAAATAATGTTTAGGTAAACTTTCTTTTGAGTTTGACATTTATTTCAAATACCGATATATTTGAAAAATGGATCAGTGTTATACTTTTAATAGCTCCATCAATATGATTCTAGTGACGTAATTGTATTACTCTACCTCAAACTACAATAAATATAAAGATTCAATGCCCCAAATTAATAATAAATTGGAAATGACAGTAGACAAACAAATCCAGTTAAATGTGGTGTATAAAGCCAAAGTAGTATAAGGATACTCACGTAAAAAAAAAGTAAGTTAACCAATAAAATTATAATATTCATCCAAAATCAAATGCCTACAGGGACGAGGTAGGTAAGTTTAATGAGTGAAGCAGGCTGGGTATAAGAAAACCCAAATGAAAGAAGTTATAGTAGTTTCTTTATTTTTTTACCTAACTTTGGCATAGTCACCTAACACAATGTAAATATGACTGATATTGAAGATAATATTTTAAATTCAAAATTGAAAAAATACTAAGTGAAGGTTAAAAATAGAAAAATATTTCACGTTTTTTTTTTCTGTTTTTTGTTTAGTTTTTGTTTGAAACTGGAGACTTTACTCCTTTTCTTATATAACTTTTCTTCGGAGGCAGATCTTCAGATTTTCAAGAGAAGCTGGAAAGAAAGAATTTTAAGTTCAAAATCTTAATTCTTATATATTGAATATTAATTATTATTATTATTATTTTATTTTTAAAATATATGAGTGGGCCAGACAGAAAAGTCTACAGGCCACCATTTTGTAATCTCTTATATAGTTTACCACCAAAAAAAGGTGTCAGTAGTTTGGTTCTAAATAAAAGGACTAACGAAAAACGAAAGAAACATCCAATGTTATACTATTTATGTATTTCATAAGCAATATCTTTTAAATTTAGAATATAAAAATTGATCAAGGTCTTTGTAGAATTCAACAGTGTCAATGCAGAAGCCAGCCAAGGCCGTGATCATATTGAGCCAAATTAATACTTCGGATGAATCATAATAGTTAAAGTTTGTTTCATCAAAAAATGGTACTGTATAGAATCGGTAGATACACTAGTTGGAAGCTCATGGCTACTCGCCAGTTTCGTGACGTCAAACAGTTGCTGTGGTTTCGCTTTCAGCGGGTCCATCATATTATAGCTCCCTCCCTCTCTTCTGAAAACCGCAGATTTATCCCGACAAAGAGTATGGCAATGTCACTACAACATCAAGCGCTATCCACAACACCGAAACCTCATCTGAAGATGCACTAAAACATTCAAAAGTTTGAAGCCTTATTTCAACGGCAAAAACTTTACTTTTGGTCAAACCAAATGCATTTTAGTTTTTAAGATAAACATGGGATGTTGTGCCCTTGCCTTTTATTTTTAGTTCTCTTTATGGATTTCTTTTGACCACCTCTGTGGTCTAGTGGTTAGAGCTCTTGGTTACAGATCAAAAGTTCTCGAGTTCGATCCCCGGCGCACCCAAAATTTATCTGTGAAGCAGTGGATTTGGAACGGGGTTTAAACTTATCGTCGTGAGGACAAATGAGGAGATAATTGAATAAATACGGAGTAGATCCTGTTTAGATAACTGAGATTAACAACAGGATAACTCATTAGTGCTGACCATATGTCACCCTCTACCCACCAGCATAGGCACCAACAGCGGCGGCCGCTCGGTCGGTATATCTAGCCCTGCGTGTTCACACAAGTGAGTAGAGAAATGTATAACTCCAAACTTCACATCGTAATGTACGTTTGGGCTCTATTCTTATTTAAACCAATAAGTTAAAGATGAGGACTATATAATTTAAATGACGTGTACCAAATTTTTCGTAGGGAGGGAGCTTAAAACAAATTAAGAATAAAAAAAACAACTCAGGCGACGTCCTTGGTCTCCAATATCGACAAACGAGAGAAGTGCTAGTAATTACAACCCCTTTCTGGTTTATTTACTTTGATAGGATAAACTTAAAACATTAACTAAGTCCATTTAAAGCATCCTTATTCTCCTTCAGGAAGGTTATTTCCACCTTAAGGCAAAGTAATCACCTAGCGTGACCAGTTATGGCGTGTTGTCACAAGAAGAAAAGAAAGACAAATGAACAGCTGATCACTCCAACAGTTCTTCTTCGATCCCTCCCTTTCCCCCGATAGCTTCATTAGCATATTTTGAAACCGCAGGTAAATCAACATAAACATCCCAGACAAAACAGATGGACAAACTACATCCGTGTGTGTCATTGGGCGTAAGAACAAAGATAATATATTCTATTTTATTATTAAAAAGTACCTCTAATTTTGTAATTATTACGTTTAACACAAGTGATATCAACTGAATAGAAGGTTAGAATGAGAAGGAGAGTTGAGAAGAAGTGCACCTATAAACAGGCCCCGGTTTATAACTGGGCAGACTGGGCAGACGCCAGACTTTTAGGGGCGCACTAGAGGATCATATTTTTTAAAAGGAAAAATATTTATTTTGTTTATACAAAAATTCCAAAATTACAAAATTACAAAATTACACTATTATTTTTGTTGCGTTTATACTGCTTGTAAAAATGCGAAATGCGTAAATCACAGTCAATTTCCAGCCAATCACGCATTCTAGTGTAGTAATTTGCAAACTAGCCCTTAGTTATTTTAATTTTCGTCTGCCCGCCTTGGCGTTTCATTTTATAATGTTTGAAGTTTTCATTCCCTAGTCGCTTCAAGTGTTTCATACATAGCCGTCTTTTAAGTGATTCTGTGTGGTTTTAAGTGATTCTGTGTGTTTTTTAAGTGATTCTGTGTGTTTTTAAGTGATTCTGTGTGTGTTTTAAGTGATTCTGTGTGTGTTTTAAGTGATTCGTTTCCAAGTTTTAGTCTTTAAATATGAGTAGGAAATTAAGTGGTACCGAGTTCAAAAAGTGTGCTGCTAAAAAACACAACGGTAAATTTGAACTATTAAGAAAAGTGTCGAAAATAGAATCTATTTTACATCAATTCCAACATCATCGATTACTTCCAAGTGTTCACAATGTCCTGTAGCGCTCACCGTACGAGAGCTCTGCGGGGCTGGTATTTGCAGTTTTTTTCTTTGTTGTGTTTATGTAAATGTATATGGTAGTGATGTTCAAAAATTAATAAAACTTATAAAACAAACAAACAAATAGTATGTTGTTTTTATTTACTATGGCCCTAAATATAGCGTCTAGTAATAAATAATCAAAATAACCGAAAGGTTAGCTAAACAGTGTGCATTTTTCAACTATAAAACGTAGCTACTAATAGTTAGACAAGCTTATAAAAATTACAAGGTGGGGAGGGGGGGGGTGTTGAGGCGGTCTGAGATATATTTGCCCAGGGCATCCACCACATAACCCCGGGGCCTGTCTATAAAATAAGAAAAAACAAAAGTAGAGATTCTCTATAGTCGCTATGATACAAATATAAGTTTGTAGAAAGACATGTATAACAAGAATACGTAGAGAAATAAAGAAAAATTGAACATACAAGAATTTTGCAAAAAAATGCAGAAATAAAAAGAAAGAACAGAATAAAATCACAGAAGAAGAAGAATAGCACGAGAGCGTATAGAAAACGGGCAAATGTAGAAAATGAGATACCAGAGGTGAAAAGATCTGAAGACATGGTGGTGTAAAAAAAAACCTGATAATATGAATAGCTAAAGGCTAAATAGGCGGTAGGACAAAGATACACGTAAAACGGGCAGTAGAAAGGGAATGGGGGATGATTAAATAAGCTTGGTGAAATGCAGGTGCAAGGGAAGATGAAGAAAAGGCATGACAGGGCAGAGGGCCGGGTAGCTGAGTGTGTTGAAGCGCTAATTGACACCGAGGCTGACAGACGGTAGAGCGAGGAATTGGCCGGCGACCCACACTCCACTACATCAGTTAGTTACATTCCCTACCAACAGCAGCGTTCAGATCATCGGAGTAATGAGTTCCAGAGGTGCTGCACCATATTCTGACAGATGAATAGCTACCGCCCATAATTGTGTCATCTACCAGCTAGGCATCATATGTTTTATTTTTATTTTTTTAAGTAAAGGGTGATCTGGCGGTCTAAGGGTAAGGTGTCGGAACTTCTGTGCTACGAATCCGGGGTTCAATCCTCGGTCATGCACAGATTTATCTGATTGCCAAACCCAACCTTCCTTCCCTCTGACAAGACGTGTATTAATCACAACTTGTGAATGTGTGGAATGCCAGGCCTCCACCGTGGTTCGGATTCCACGGTTAAACTGTAAGTCCTCCATTTCATCTCACAATCACCCTACCATTACACTTAACGTAGTGGGATAACTCGAACGGGTAGTAAGACGCGGTGATATAATAATAATAATAATAATAATAATAAAATAATAATATAATAATTAGAAGTCCAATTTTATTTTATTTGGCATGTATAATATACTCTATTAAAGTTACTTATAAATAAAATAGCAAATTAATTTTAAATAAGTGGGACTTCCCACTCTTCGGCTGAAACTTTAAAACCATGACAAGCTATTGTTGAACGCTTCCGGCAATAAGCTTCAAGTAGCTTTTATGCACATTTCAAATCTACAGTGTTATTCAAAGAGATGAATAAAAGCAGCAATATTATTTTAAAAAATCATTGTGAAAATTTAATTTGTATTACATAATATGCACATACATTAATTTAATATCTATATGTCTGACCATCTGCAATAAATGAAGTTTATATATGTAAAATAAAGTTCTTCTTGCCAAAATTAGACTTAGTTAGTGTATATAGTTTTGTTTGATGGTAATTGCATATTACTACTAAATATATTCCATTACCCACTTAATGTTCCTTCATGAACATATGTTTCACTCGCTGGTAGCTAATAGGGCTATATATGTAAAACTACATGCTGGGTACAGCTGCCAAAATTGACGCCACCTGTCAAAAAACCACATAGTTTAACATGAATATCTTATTATAATATAATAAAGTTAAAATATATTAATATATAAATCAAATAAACTGTTGAGTGTTTAAATCACACATCCACCATCTACTTATATTTTTGTCAACAAAGAAAATTAAAGAAAATATTATAATCAATCTAGTTTGTGTGATGTGACCTAAATTTTACGTCGTAACAATTATTTTCGGTTCACACGTATAAGCGCATGGACGGCTTTAAAAGTTTATTTATATGAGGAGGGAGAGCTTAAATTAAGAGAGTGCACCTCAATCATGTGAAAATGTTATAAGAAAACCAGTTTTAAATTACATGGCAAAACAATCCCAATGCACCCAAACATGATTCAAAGTTCGGATTTACCATCGCGGCGATTTGACACGTCCATAGTTACTGCTATTTATAAAATTAAAAAATTAAAAAATCTCAGTGTTTTCAGGTTTTTTAAAAGAAATTTCCATTTTTCTAAATCACTTAGCCTATATTGAAATATAGATAGTTGAAATTTTATTTACAAAAATTTACTAGCGTGTCATGAAACTTGTTTAAAACATGAGTGATTTGGATTTGATGGGGAAATATATGCAATAACCGAATCAGGATGCTTAGTTCTTCAGTTCAATTTTCTCTTCCATGCAATACTTATTTTCAAAGCTTGCACTTAAATGTACAAGATGCACAAATATTCCAGTATTTTTACTATTTTTTAAGAATTTTTTTTTCCGGACACAAAAAAACTTCTGTGTTTTCTCGACTCTACAGTTTTCTAAATGCGGGGCAATCTTAGACTTTATTCCACGCGACTACAAATGCAGGTTTTTTTAAAATAGATAAATATATTCATACGTCAACTACTGTGGTCTTCCGCTAGTTCTTATGAAATATAATATAAAATAGCACTAAAAATAATCTACATTAAAACCATTTCAATGTTGACCGCAACAAAAAGTATCTTTGTAATCTATATAAGCCTTTTTTTCCTACCAGACTACCACTATTGATACATCTGCTCGTAGGTCCTCTTTGCCCCAAGAAGGCGCTTAGACCAGAGGGTGCATGCGTCCACATTAAACACGTGTTCAACAAGTTCTGGAATAATATAAGACCCCGCATACCCACAGTCACACCACTCATCATCAACAACCTCATTATTACAATTAGCTCAGAACCAAGATGTGTCCTTGTTAACTGCATTACAAGTCCTCGGTCAGGTATCGAACTAAAGGTCCTAAAAGAATGCCAGCGGCGATCATGACTAAGGGTGGCAAAGTGGAATACTTCCTCAAACAACAAATTGAAATGAAACATGTCAGCTCAAACGAAATAAGGATAGAATATCCAAACCATTCCATAAGAGGAGGAATTGACTTCTCTATAAAAAAAAAACAACCTCAATAGCCTTACCCCCACTTCAGTTGTTGATGGTCTAATTGGAGCTTCCGATAGACTAGGCTGCCAATGACGGGGATATTGGGGTTTGAATCCCGGTTGGGTGTACTGAGGATGATTTTTTTTTCTCTCTAAAGTGAATCTCCATTTGGGGTTAAATACTGAGAAATTAATGTTGGCTAGAAGCTTCGTCATTCTATCTTAAATAAGTAATTTACCTTCATCAAACAAGACACATCGGAGAAAGATGGAGTGTAGATGTTACCAGCATCGTCCTGTGCTAGTTTATTTAAATGTTGTTTTAACAACCTCGTGCGGGAAGTTTGGCAACATCTGTCGAACAACAGAGAATATATTCTTTATTCCATTCAGTTCGCCGCACTTCTGGCGTTTAACTATTCACAGACTTAGAAAATATTTCCAATTTGAGTTTTTCTTCATTTTCATATGGAAAATGTATAATTGAGCCGATTAAATACGATACGGATAAAGTGTGTGCCAATACCAAAAAATATATTAAATGTGGGATGGAATGTAACGCCAGTTAAGGTCAATATTTTTAAGTTTTTACAAATAAGAATTTTTTTGGAAAAAAACATTTAAAACATTACTTCATTAGATACGTTTAGTTTAATTTGTTCATAAAGTAATATAACAGTTCTCGAATATTTATCATGGGAATCGTGGAATTAAAACAGGACATTTATATTTTATTTTTAACATCAAATCTTACAACCAATTTGGGTTATACGCTTATGTAATAGTTACGATAGTGGGTTGAATTTAGAGGAAGTGTACCCGCATTTATGTGAAGAGATTGTGGGAAATTATTTGAGGGAAAACCTCAGTACATCCGACCAGGATCGAACCACTATCTCACCATCATCGGCATTCTACTCTATCGCGAGAGTAGCACCTTAAAATTTTGCAGATACCGAAGCGAGGTTTTATTTATTTAAAAAGGTTCTGTTCAAATTGTATAAGTGTATTGTATAGAATTAAACTAAATGTAGCTCCTGAAGAAAGTATGTATTTATTTTGGACAAAAAGGTTTTTTTTTAAATACTGTAACTTATTAACGTAAGTAGCTAGCAGCCCACCTTAAACGAGCCAATACGAGGCGATACGGATTGTGTGTGAACCAACCTTAAGTCTCACAGCTCCCTCAGATGTGTTTGTATAGTTGTTGCTGTCCAACCTTCAATTTGAAAGTACACATCCGAGTGGTAAAAAGAAAATAGGAAGAGTTCATTGTATAATTAGTTAATTACGTACTTCTAATTAAGAACATACCTATTAAAAGTATCAAAGTAAAGAGAGCTGCTAGGGACATTAGCGAACACTCAACATTTGCACTAAATGAAGGGAAGAAGATTGGAGCAACAATTATGTCAAGACAACCTATTGATTGAATAGCAATGTAGTGTCAATATAATTGAATCCTAGATTTATGCTTATATTTAAATGCATAACATAATCACGTGTTTTATATTTAGGCAGCCTTTGTGTTGGGGCTTAGAGGATTATAAATAGATATATTCCAATGAAAGCCTGTATGTATCAACAGTAGTCAACATTATTCATTGAGTAGACTAAAGTCTAGAAAAGATTGTATGAGAATAATACTGAAAGGCTTTATTACAGTGTTCTGTCAATATATGTTTACTAGTTTGTAGGCATTTTAAATCTACGGAGTAGTAATTGAACTAAAACACTCGAGAGTTTAAAAAGATATTTTGCTTACAGTATGTTAATCCAATTTCTTTAATTTTGTCAAGAAAACTAGGAGAACGAGTTGAATTAATTATAAGTATATTAAATAATTTATATATTTTTTTGAACTATTACGTTAAACATAAGCTTTATTGTCGGTTCAGTCTAATGAGTGGGATAAATGATGTTTTTGATGAAGTGTATCCACATTAATAAAAAGAAAGAATGGGAAGACCAAAGCACTAAATTCCATGCGGAAAACCACACCAGAACACCCGACCTAGAGTCGAACTTTGACCTTCCCATCACCGCCAATTCAATGTATTGCAAGATTGTTGCGTTAGACCATGTGACCACTATTGAGTGTTGATGAAATTTTGTCAAAAAAAACTTACTCAAAAACTACTAGAGTTTTTTTTAGCACCGCGTCTTACTAACTGTTCAGGTTGTACGCATAATTATAATAATAATAATAATTATATATTATAATTATATATTATATATAATAATAATAATAATAATTATTATTATTATTATTATTATTATTATTATTATTATTATTAGCACCGCATCTTACTACCCGTTCGGGTTATACGCACTTACGCTAATGTGCAATGGTAGGGTGATTGTTAGATGAAATGGAGGACCTACAGTTTAACGTGGGATCCGAACCACGGTGGCGGGCCTGCCATTCCTCACATTCACAAGTTGTGATTAATACACGTCTCGTCAGAGGTGAAGGAAGGGTTTGGCAATTAGATAAATTTGTGCCGGGACCTGGGATTGAGCCCCGGACCTCAGCACAGAAGTCTGACACCTTACCCCTAGACCACCAGGTCACCTGTACGCATAATTAAATATTGCTCCAGTAGATACATAAAGTTTAATTTTCTTCACAAGGCAATATCAACAGTTGTTGAATATCTTTCATGAGAATAGCGGCATTAGATAACAAACTTTTTAAATGAAGAGAAAAAGTTGTCATTAAATTCCAGGACACCCTTAACAGTTATTAAAAAAATTGTTACGGTCATCATATGAAGAAAATTCAACTCTTATGTTTCTACTGGAAAATTATTTGATTAATTTTGGCCAAAAAGTGTTTTGCTATAAAAACTGCAAAAAAACAAACAAAAAAAAGTGAACTATTTTTTCGCGTTCCCTGCATCCCACCGTAAAGGTAGTAAGTAGTCTAACCATGTCAGGTTACAGTATGGCCTTATCTTATAAGCTGCACCGTAATATAACCCATCAAGGTTAGCTTGCTGACTTTCAATGCATACGGAGTGTACATTTAATAGTTTTTGAGTTATAAAGTTCAATTTTCATCAGAAGATCATTCTTTTCTGACAGCTAGAAAAAATTACTAGATATGATTTCACGTAGTCATTCGTCAGGCCTTGTGATATCAATACTTATAAAATGGCTAAATGTTTTCAACCTTGAGACCAAGAACAAAATATGTATTTTAAAAATGTTCCTTGCTATGATAATTGAGGTATAAGGATAGATTAACTACCGTCAATATTAAATAAATCGAATAATATCACGACCTTAAAGAACTAAGGAAAGTGACAAAACTTATTACAACATAAAGGTAACGTCTGGCGGCTGAAGAGTTTAGCGACGTAATTTTTCTACACAGATCCCGTAACTAAAATACGTAAATCATCATCAACGCAACCATAGGGTGAAAAGTACGAAAAACACTAACATTAACACTTTTGTGCATCATTATCAAGCCCGAGCAACTTTCACACGAAACATCAAGGGTGATAGTTAAAGAGCCAACCTAGTCAGGACGTTAACTAAGTGAAGACAACAGTAGCGGGATATCCAGGCGTGAAGACATAAATTACAACCAGAATAACGCCAAGAGGCTACGGCAACAACCCAGTCTCCTCTGACTGGAGCAGTGACGGGTTACAATACAACGGCGATATCACGAGAATGAACGACACCAGATTTCGGCAACAACCCAGTCTCCTCTGACTGGAGCAGTGACGGGTTACAATACAACGGCGATATCACGAGAATGAACGACACCAGATTTCGGCAACAACCCAGTCTCCTCTGACTGGAGCAGTGACGGGTTACAATACAACGGCGATATCACGAGAATGAACGACACCAGATTTCGGCAACAACCCAGTCTCCTCTGACTGGAGCAGTGACGGGTTACAATACAACGGCGATATCACGAGAATGAACGACACCAGATTTCGGCAACAACCCAGTCTCCTCTGACTGGAGCAGTGACGGGTTACAATACAACGGCGATATCACGAGAATGAACACCACCAGATTTCGGCAACAACCCAGTCTCCTCTGACTGGAGCAGTGACGGGTTACAATACAACGGCGATATCACGAGAATGAACGACACCAGATTTCGGCAACAACCCAGTCTCCTCTGACTGGAGCAGTGACGGGTTACAATACAACGGCGATATCACGAGAATGAACGACACCAGATTTCGGCAACAACCCAGTCTCCTCTGACTGGAGCGGTGACGGGTTACAATACAACGGCGATATCACGAGAATGAACACCACCAGATTTCGGCAACAACCCAGTCTCCTCTGACTGGAGCAGTGACGGGTTACAATACAACGGCGATATCACGAGAATGAACACCACCAGATTTCGGCAACAACCCAGTCTCCTCTGACTGGAGCAGTGACGGGTTACAATACAACGGCGATATCACGAGAATGAACGACACCAGATTTCGGCAACAACCCAGTCTCCTCTGACTGGAGCAGTGACGGGTTACAATACAACGGCGATATCACGAGAATGAACGACACCAGATTTCGGCAACAACCCAGTCTCCTCTGACTGGAGCGGTGACGGGTTACAATACAACGGCGATATCACGAGAATGAACACCACCAGATTTCGGCAACAACCCAGTCTCCTCTGACTGGAGCAGTGACGGGTTACAATACAACGGCGATATCACGAGAATGAACGACACCAGATTTCGGCAACAACCCAGTCTCCTCTGACTGGAGCAGTGACGGGTTACAATACAACGGCGATATCACGAGAATGAACGACACCAGATTTCGGCAACAACCCAGTCTCCTCTGACTGGAGCAGTGACGGGTTACAATACAACGGCGATATCACGAGAATGAACGCCACCAGATTTCGGCTACAATCTAGTTCAGTGAGTGAATTGAAGAACAAATAAAAAATGACCTATGCTAGAGAAACGATGGAATTAGTACAAAATAAATTTAAATAACAAAATTGGTTTTAAAAAAATCATTGCATTTAATCTTAAGGTGCAGTGTTGTAATTTGTGTCTTTGGTTTTCTTAAAATTAAATGACTTGTCAACTTTATAAAAAAATGTTGTGCTTCAACAATAATAAAGAAATTTCAAAATATGTGTGTCCAACCAAATCGGTATATTGTACCCCGGCAACCTCCTGAGCTATGAGGGTTGCCTAAGCATACGGCTCACAAAGCAATATAGGCTTAACTTTGTAGTTTAGATATCAATTTTCACTAACACTGGAACATGAATCCACGAATTAATGTTAACACTCATAGCATTAAAATTAGGTTAATTGAATTGCTTATAAGAAATAGTTCGAAGAGTGGGAAAATCTATAACAAGCTGCTCCTCCCCCTCCCCGCCCCCCCCAAAAAAAAGATCATTAAAGTTTGAAAAATCTTCATCTTTTTACATGTTGGGATATTTGAAAAGATATATTTCAATAAGAGAATGTACATTCAATTAGGTCTAAATGTTTGTTGAGAAATTCCGCTTCCATGTGCGTTGATGTTACTTTTTTATTTAAATTAGAAGTATTTAAGGAGTGGTTTCTGTACAATCTATTATAGCCATGATGGATTAGCAAACAAATTAGATTTTAGAGCAGTCACAAAACACATTCTTCATGCCATCAATTCATTACTGTGGCATGGAACACTTCAATTTTACTAAACACAATTTTTCAATAACTATACAAACACGTTAATGACTTGGATATGCAGTTGAACAATTTATAGTTTACAATGTCATAAAGAACCAAGGTAGATTTAGGTTCTGTGGAAATTACCACACATAGCAATAATTAGTTCAATACAATCAAACATATCTTCTCACAAGTCTATTGTTAAAAAACTTTTTTTTTAAATTTGCTATCAGTAAACTACCACTAATTTCTTACCGCTGAGAAAAAAATTGTTACTCATGTTAAACACTTTCCCGATATACATTTTTAGCATTATTAAATTTTATTTTTATAAATCTCAGTTTTCAAAAGTCAGTAAACTAACTACCCTTAAATTTAGGATATAAATCAAATCACAGTTTTCCCTCAATGTATGATTACATAATATATATTACTAAGTTCGAACAAAATCCATCAAACATTTTCGGCTGTAGCCTCCTCTACAGACATACAGACCGAATTGTTCCTTAGTTCAGAGACATGATGAACGTCAAGATCCACTAATATTTAAGAAAAAGATTGTAACGAGAACAATACTTTATCTATATGAAAAATTAAAATGAAATCCAGACAACAAAATGTAAAATGAGAGGACCCGTAAAAACCTTGTCCTCAGCAGGTGTAAGACGAAGACAAGAGACCGTGTTTTTGGCTGATAGATGACGTATACGCGGTGCTATCCATCATGGTGGTAATCGCTCGCCCTGTCCAGCTTGTAGAACATGGGATACTCTAGTTGGCAAGAGAGCCTCAACTGCGCAGCCCGACAAAACCGGCGAGTAGTCGCAGTCACAGGTCACAGAAGAAGCAACAGTTTGGGGATGTCGTCAGTCGCTCATCTGGGCTCTGAGCTAGTAAGTCCCAGGGTTTATTTTCTACAATGTAGTCTCTTACCTTATTTCACAGACAAACGCCTGAACCTTTAAAATAATTGATCCAACAGGGACTGTTTCTTTAAGCGTCCTTCTTTCTTCACAGATGACGCCTAGTTTATCTAAGTAATACAGCTGAAAGCAAACGTCAAATCGTAGTATATCCTTTGTCAAAGGGACAGTAAGATAGGCGGGTGGATCCAGAGCTATTTGTAGTGGCTTATAAACTGGCAGTAAAGGATTAAGTTAGTTTGAACAAACTATAGCTATTAATGGCAATAAAGTGACCGAATAAAAATAGTTAGTAGCAATAGTTACATTCATCGATCACCCCCAAGAAAAGTCATCATCATGCCGTTATTGGGGGCCTTAGTTTATAAATGGCAAGCTCATTTTGTCTGGTTTACTGGTGTCGGGAAGGCCAAGGTTAGATCCCCGGCCGGATTATACCAAAGTTTTTTTTCCCTTTAATGGTTTGTCCCTCTCCCTTCACACTTCCTTTAAATTAAGCCCTCCACATCCCTACCACACTAGCGTAATTAAGCACAATATGCGTTAAACCATAACGGGTAATGAGACGAGGTGAGAAAAAAAAGTGTATCCGTTTTTGGAGGAACATTAGCCGGAGAGGGATTTTGGCACTTTTACCCATCAATTGCCTCGACTTTCGTGGCTTTTTATATTGTCTTAGTGTTAGGTTTTTGTTCGTTTATTTCAGTCATGCTTGGACTTCATTGAAACATTCCACTACAAGTAAAACCAAATGGAACTTTACATGACGATCAAGGTTAAGTGTGTATCATCAGGCCTGGAAACACGAACAAAAATCAACTAATTTATTGATGCCATCTTTACTTTTCCTAACAGTGGACAGCTGGGAAAGTGGAGGTTTGTTTTTATTTGCTGTTGCTTAAGTTTCAATCTATAGCCGATTTTCGATCAAAAGAGGGCCAATGGTTCGGACTTTAAGAGGATCTCTATTGAACAATCCTGTGTCGTAGTCAATAAATAGTTAATAGGGAGATCACCCGACACCTTAGCTCAGTTGGTCTACAGAGATGAGGGTCCTAGGTTCCATTCCTGGCATGGTCCAAAGATCTCATTGGTGAAATGTGGGTTTACCCTTTCACAGTGATTAATTAACGGCTGGGGGTTGGGTGTTGTTTCCGTTCTAGATTTGAGTTAGCTTATAAGTCGTGTGTTGATATAATCAATCAGTTCAGAAAGTCCACGTTGAATACCTCATATAAATAAAGGCATCATTAAATTAGAGCTTCCTCTTTTACAGTTATGAATTAAATTCTGGGAAACAGTATGTTTTGTTTAAAAAAAAAAGAATTAATCTGCAAGTCTTGGGCTGCTATAGTAAGACGTTTCAAAGAATACACCTTAAATACTCCAAATAATAATCATAGGGACCTCTCCTGATATTCAGGTTCCCTTCATATATCATAAAATCGTTATTTAATGTATTAAGTGAAAACTCACCTTAAAGATCAAATAAATAAACGCTTGTTCTTGTGAAAGGCTTTCTAATGCTAAGCATTTTTTTGCCTTTCAAATGTAAAAAAAAAAATTTTTGTTGTTGAAAATGCTGACTTATATGATCTAGTTACAAGAGTTAAGAGAAGTATTCTTAGAATATTCCTTATTTTGATCATTGTAAATAGGGCCCGGATGTTGACGTCATTTTTTTACATCTTATACTATGCTCATGTGTACATAAACTCTGTTCATCATTTCAAAATTGTAGATAAGTATATTTTAGAGGTAATTTACTACTTAGTTTTGAACATATATTAAAAATATTCTGAAAATTGAAAAATGACATCTGGACACGGGAATCGAACCCGGGACCTTTGGCTTAGTACGCCAATGCTCCACCTTAAAATATGAGTGAAGAATAACCCAGGCACGGGACGAATCCTGGATAGCTCAGTGGTTAAGAGCATTGGCGTACTAAGCCAAAGGTCCCGGGTTCGATTCCCGTGTCCAGGTTTCCTTTTTCAATTTTCAAAATATAATATCTAGATGGAGTAATCTTCACTAAAAGCATAAATAATAGCTTTGACTATTTGATTATCCCTATATTTAAAAGTTTGATGATCTGTTTTAGTATTAATGCATTCACAAAAAGATTATTTCACCAGAAAGTTGTCTTGACTGTCAAGATAATGTAGGCTTCAAATGAGTTTTTTACTCTAAACTTTTGTGGTAGGATAATTCACATTACTGGTAGAGGAAGCATTGCAAATAAATGTGAAATATTTTTATTAGAGGGAAAAGCAAGTGCATCCGAATACTTGCATTTATAATATATGTTCATGTTTAGGGAAATGCAATAGTTTATTATCTAGATGTTTTTAGTTGCATTCAGATATATTTTAGTTTCAATTTCCAAAGGGCTTGTTTATTTTATTCGCGTGCATTCCGTCTTAGTTTTTGTTTTTTCGTCATTTATTAACATTTTAAATGTTGTTATATTGATAATTTTTTTGGTAATTTGTATGTTATCAAAATCAGGGCCCGACTTAAAATTAATAGTTCAGAGTATTTACCTGAATTCTAATTAATTTTTTACCACTGCGCCTTACCAAACCTTAACTATTTTTTCATTTTAATAAAATTAATGTAAATAAATTTCTCAGGTAAGCCTAAACACAAAAACAGTTTTGAGTTTCACGCACTTTACAGTTCCTCTTTAAGGCTCTTCAACTTAGCAAATAACTAAGAGCGGTCCTTCCCTCCTCCCGGGCGCAGAAGAAGTGCAGACAAGCAGGCTGGCCTCAACTTGCAATAAGGCGCGAAGCTTCCAGTGTTGCCACGTTACACCCAACAACGAACCATCCACACGTAATCGGCAAGGACATTACCCTTTTAAGCAGGCAGGCAGACAAGGTAAGAGGAGAGCCGGTGCTGCTATCTATTGGGACGTTTCCTCCTTTCCGCTCTTACTCGAAGAGAGGGAAGAACGAGGCTGTGGATCAAATTGATTGCCGGACGCCCGGTGACGTAAGAGACTACAGAGAGACTGCAAGTTACTAAGGAGATTTTTTTGAACATGAGTGGGTGTGTAAGAGAGGTGGTCAGAACAATTTATTTTTTTCGACACAAAAAAAAAATAGTAATTTGATGACTAGTATTTAAAATATCAGCACCCTTATCGTGACACTGGTCAATAAATCACTAACAAATACTAACCATGGAGAATTACATTTATATAGTAGTATTTTTAAATTATTTGAAAGGATCTCCAATATAATCGAGATAACGACAAGTATAATGTCCATGTTTGTGTTTTTCCATCTTATTCTTCGGAAAAGTAACAAGTCATTTGGTATTTTTATTAGAGGTTGTATGCCTTTATTTAGACTGACAATATTGAGAAAATGCATTTTTGGCATTTTAAATTACATTTTGAACTTAATATAGGAGGGAAAAATTAGCAAAAGTTGATGTATATATAGATATTTACTAACAACTCTTTTGATGATTTCTTTATTATTATTATTTTTTTATTTAGCACCGCGTCTTACTACCCGTTCGGGTTATACGCTTAAGTACTAATTACACTACTGGATTAGGAATTGGGAAAGTTGAATTTAGAGGAAGTGAACCCGCATTTGCGTGGAGGGAGAGTGGAAAACCATTTAGGAAAAACCACCCCCAGTTCACCCGACCGAGATTCGAACCTCGATCTCCCCGTCCTCGGTGGTCTGGCTCAACACGACTGGCGCGTTAGCCAACTACGCCACCGAGGCGGGTATTTCTTTATTTGATTTATTTTTGGGACTCGTATTAATTTTTTAGTACCACGTCTTAATACCTGTTTAGTTTGTACGCATATGTAGAACTACACTAATGTGCTAAGGATTTTAGGTTGAATTTAGAGGAAGTGTACCCGCAATTACGTGGATAGCACGGAAAACAATTTAGGGAAAACCAACCTCAGTGCACTCGACCGGGATTCAAGCCATGATCTACTTGTCATCGACAGCCCAGTTTATTGCGAGATTGGCGCAAACCGTGCGGCCTACGAGGCAGGTGGTTTCAGAAATCATTATTTGTCTTGACTATTTTATTAGATACTCATAATGGCCTTTTTTTGAAGAGCAAACCACAAAATAGAAACATTCAAAAGATTTGGACCCTTTTGGACAAGGTCTTTTGAATCTCAGAAGCGGAATTATTGTTAAACAAGTGTATCTTTAAAAATATGGCAAGCTTGATTTATTTTGGAAAATAAACACCTCCCTTAGAAGTTGTCGTATTACATGCCAAGTTATTATTTAAAATATCAAACAGTTAAATTGTAAAGAAAATATTGAGAGCGCCGTTCCATTAGAAACTATTTAATCTGGTTAATATTGTATTATTGAAAAGACAGATAATGAAATGTCAACATATATTTATATTAGTGCAAATGTGCGTTGATAGTTATTAAAATCAGTTGCTAGGCAGTTTTTAATAAAATTAATATAAAAGGGAAGCCAATCTGGACTAGTAATAGAAGAATATGTTTTCTAATCATATTGAAATTACGTCCAAATTTTTAATTTTTCAGAATATTCGGCCTGTAAAGCTAATTATTTAAAATATATAAAAGGCAGTAAAAAATGTTTTAATTACTTACCACCTATTTTAAAAGTTTGAGACGTGTTACATTTTGAACGTCAAACGTAAGGAGCACCCTCAATCTTTGAAAAGCTTGAGACTGTTATTCACCTCAATTGAAGAGAGAACACACACACACACACAAACACACAATCTTATTTGACTCATGAATTCGCCACACAAACTGTTCCAATCCTGCTGAAAGAAGCTCCCCTTGGTGAAACTCATTCCTCAATAAACACTGTTTGTCGTGTGCAGTTTAGCACGGGTCCATCAGAGGCAAACTAGAAAGAATAAAGGGTTTAAGAAAAACATTCCTGAAACTAGCTACCGCAGCTACAACTGTAGCTGTAAATACTAAACACCACCATGTACCAACAATTGTACAATAATTAGTCAAAGATCTTCCCTAGCACAACCATCCTTCAGTTCGTTGTTCGTGGTAACTTTTTATCGGCTCTGCAAATGCGAGTAAAGTCTGTTCAGCGTAGGAGAAGACTTCGTTAGACCACTAGCATCGAAGATAATTTTATAACGGATGGATTTATTATCCATATAAGCTCAAGAAAAAATACAAACTTTTCATAAGTAAAGAAACAAAACTTTTAGGTTATTCATTTTCATGAATAGTGATAACATCTGATATGTAAAAGCTTTTGACTGTCCTTTACAGTGCCAATTTTTTATACGTAAGGAAAGATACCTATTGGGTTATTCAGTCCCAGAGAGCGGTTAGGCATTAGCCAATTATAACCATGTGTAATGTGTTAAGTGGCCTAAAAGAGTAATTAAAACCAACACAAATTCCTACCAAACCACAATAGTGAGTAATATGACCCTTAGAAGATCTTTGGAGATTGAGATGATTCAATAAAATAAAGTATACTCCCAGTACTTTAAGATTGAATACGCATACAAAAAAAACCATTATTGACACGTTGTTAGATAGTTAACTGTTAGTGATTGTTGAAGATGGTTAATTTAGGACTGCAACAACTTAGTTTGCATATTAGAGAGTCAAAAGGAACAATTCCAATCACAAAATAACTTTACGCATGAAAATGGTAAAATAGGTTTATTAATTATGATTAACTGTATTTTAATAGAAAGATGTGCTCACCTATAGGAGATGTTCAGTTGATGTTACAAGGTGACATACCTGAAACAAATGAAATAACTCTTTAAGTAAATGGAAGTCAAGGTGTCTTCAAATCATTTGCAGCTTCATAAATCAAAACCCAGACTTTATTATTAAAAGAAAAATGATTGTATTTTGGTTTTAAAAAGTGTAGTTTTGAATATGAGGGTTTTAAATAAAAACAAAATGCAATAATGAAATAAGATGACAAGAAAATGTATGGTGTGTGCTTTTGGATCGAATCTATTTACAGTCGAAGTCCAGAGATTTGGATGATGAAGACAAAAATAATATGGTTGTATATCCTTTAGTTAACATTTTGGTTAACGAAGCGAAAGTATGTTACTCAATTTTTCTTTTTTTAAAACATAGGCCTTCTCTGCATATTAATTATTATTTTAAAACTAATCCATAAAAAAGTGGCATTTTTTCTTGTCAATTTACTGCAGTCCTTTCTTCGAAATTAATGTTGCATCTTACAAATCGTCACATGCTGGACTATCATTTATTGTGCCCCTAACTGCAAGTTACTCGAGTGAAAATGGTAATGTAGTGAGATTTCCTTAGATTTAAGATTGATATTTCTAGTTGGTGATAGATTTCGATCAAAAAAGAATTCATTCTATATATTTTTTTTAAAAAAAGCACAAAAATGACAGTGAACCGTGAATATTGGATAACCTTTTAACATCACAAACCGGTGATCATGTAATTTAAGTATTTAGGCTAGTATTTATATCAAGATATTTTTAAAAATATATCACTATGTGTATACCATCAGACCATTATTTGTACATTTCAGTTTTCTAGACTTATTGGTTTCGTATAGCGATGATCACGCCATTTAAGAAGTCAGGCTTGAAATATGTGTAAAAGCCCAAACTTAGGTTTCCCCAATTACTTACACCCTTGCCAATTCACACACTATGTTTCTTGGCTTTATAACCAAATAATTATGTGGGAACGTGGTCTAATTTGTCAGGCTCGCAATACACAATATACAATTAAAAACGAACTCCTGAGTTACACATTCACTTGTTTCCCTCAATAACTATACCAAGTTTCAGATTTCTATTTTCCTATAATTGGAAGTTATATTCACCGGTGATCAAGCTATGTAAGACGATAGCCTCACAATATAAATAAAAACAAAGCCTTAAGTTATTCTAAGTACGTAGAGTATATTCCAGGTTTCCAATTTCTATGTTTTTTTGCTTTTATTTAATGTAAATTTGTGTCATGTTGCCTAAAGCATTAGGACCAGAAGGGAAATGATTTAAAACAAAGGTTTAAGATGCAAATCATAAGGTATTTCCATAAGCACGTGCGTAAAGTATTAAATTGTATTGGTTTATAAGCTTTAAAGATAACTATTCCAGTGGTCACGCTGTCTAAGCCATCAGGCTCGTAATATATATATTTTTTAACACCCTGAGATTATACTAAGTACAAATGTAAAGTTAATATTTTTATTTTCTTAGTCTTGGAATTACTAACATCGATGGTTTAAGGCGTCACGAAGCCAATATATGTGAGGGAAAAAGAAAGTACTCCAAAATGTAGAAACACCCTAAGGTACGTCATCCCTTAGCGAGTTTCAGCTTACTATTTTTGTTTTAGAGATGCCCATGACAGAACATTAAAAGTTATAAAACTACCTGTTCTCCTTACCCACTCTTCCTGATAGCATTTGCCAAGTTTTCACTTCCTTTGTTTTCTTGTTTTATAATTATTCACACATATTGTCTCATATTGTATGTGAAAGTAAAAAAATACCTTGAGGTGTACACCCCTAGATTTTCTGTAAGGGTACGGCCAGACTGAGCGAGCGAGCGAGCGACTAAAAATAAAATAGAACCATTGGTTGTAATTAGAAGTGGCCAGACTGGAGCGACACGCTTGAAAGAGAGAACTGGTTCTATTTTTCAACGCGCGCGCTCGAGCCGGTACACTCTAGTTTACAGTCGCTAGGAGAAATTATTGTATGTTGGTTCATTGACTGCTAGGAAAACTTCTCATTTTGACATTTTTATTCTATCGATAGGTTTAGCACACTTGCTACTAACGGCCTAATTTAATTGGTAAGATCATAAACCATACATATAACTTATATGTTAAAATACTTCAATATTATAATCAAAGTAGGTAAGAATCACCATTAGCGTGGAGAGAGGATGAGAAAATCACAACAATAAATCACTTGTCAAAAACCACCCTCATTTCACTGAGCCAAGATTCGAACCTTTGACCTCCTCGTCAAACAACTATCGAGAGCTATCTGCTAATAACGCGCCGCCTCAGTCCACTCAGTCGCTCGTTCGCGCGATTGTCAGCCTGGCCGAACCCTAACACGTCAGCCTGCGCCAAATTAAACTTGTTTTCTATTTGTTTTTGAGTCACCCCAATTGGTGCATTATGCACCAATAGCTTTGGTGATTCAAAGTTGAAGAGAAATATCCGGGAGTACACGAACAAAAAAGTTTGAATATCTCTGAATTAGAGCAGTTGTTATCAAAGGGTGTGCCGCAAAATTCTTGACGCTGCATTATTGTTGATTTAAAAAAAAATAGTTTCATTCAATACATTTTTAAAAATAAATAAGAAGAATATGTATGAAAACTTTGATACATTTCATTTACCAAATTTACTATGAAAGAATTGAGTAATTAAGGAGGAAATTGATTTGTTATTTCTATAACAAAATTCCAATTCTTGATCGAATATAGAAAAAACACACATTTCTTGTGCATGAGCATGTCCGAGTCTTCCGTTGTGTCGCCAACTTGCACTTTCAGTGTGCCACGAGGACTCGCGATAAAGTATAGTGTGACGTGAACAAAAACAAAGGTTGAGAACTATTGCCTTAGATTATCCGACCACCAAACCAGCTGGTTTTAAGTTATGGACCTAATAAAAACACCAATCATGTATAAAATAAATCAATCAACAATCTTTGGTGGTCACGTGGTTTAAGAAATCACTCTTGAACGAATTGCACTGTGACTTGGAAATCGGGGTTCGAATTCTCCACTCTTCCTCAACCGCATATGCGTCTACATTTCCTTTTAATTCTACCTATCTTATACCATTAGTGTAGATATGCGGATTTTCAGAAAGGGCAGTAGCGCCAGGCACAAAAAAAGATCTCAGCTATGTATTCATTGGGAAAAGACAATCAAATATTACGTTCATAAAATACATGTCTCGTTAGCAAACATCTTATTCAACCCTTGAAACTGTAATTAGGATCTGCATTCCTCCCACCCTTTCTCACAAACTCAAACAAAAACTTACCTTGCACGACAAAAACACAAAAAAAAGACAGTATCGAACTGAGTAAAGAATAAATAATGACACCCTGTTGCTGAGGTACATCCTAAACACGTCGACGGCGGTTTGACATGCAAACCTCGTTCAGACTGTCAAATTACTTGTCATTTACGAACCGGAGCTGGAAAAATTTGGACACACTCAAATTATCAAAGCAAACAATGAGAGAAAATTGTGGAGGGTAAAAAAAAAAAGCTCATCCGATACTAAGCAAAAGGACCGTATTTACACTTTCGGTTAAACTAGGGCAGTTAAATACTTTTTTTTTTACCTCTTCCTTGCATTAATTATATTGTTACGGGAATATTAGAAGCAAGATGAACCAGTTTTAGGAGTGGATAAGGTTTGAAAAGTTTTCAGAAAGAGTTGAAAGAGATACTTTTAGTTAGATCTGTAACCATAACCTATTTTTGGGCGAAATGGAATTAATGCCTTTTTAGGTGAGCAAAGCTGAATAACAAGCTCACGACAGGGCGCAGAGACTTTTAGAAGGTAATGTGGGTGGGGTGATATAATGGGGGGAGGAGGAGTGGGAATTTTATGTTTGTTTTTCCCTTACGTTAAACCGGCCACGAAGGTCTCGTGATTTCGACAGACACGCCTTCTACGAACCCTCATTCCCCTCCCCACTTCTATTTTCACCCCCCCAGCCTTCTCTCGAATATGGCACACTGAGAGGCTCAACTCATTATTTACATGATGAGCGCTGCGGCGAACCATTTAGCCCGTCCTACCGCGGGAAAAACAGTCGTGATCTATACCGAGAGAAAAGAGATGGAAGTAAGGGGGGAGAATAACTAAATAATTGAAGTAAATTGTTTTGAAAAGACCTTGCAAGAAAAATCATGATCTACAACAAAGTTACTTTTCTGACTCCCCTCTCTTCTCACTCCTCCGTCCCGGCAGACTGATCGCTGACTTCTCTTGACATTTTCAGGTCTAAGGCACGATCTTGAACAAACGTGAGACCTGGTCAGGTAGCTTACTAGTTCATGAAGTTTACGGACATCATCGGATCAACATTAGTTCAATTTAAATAAATATCACGTCCATCATAGTTATTTAGCATTGCATTTTAGAGACAGGGAAATTCCGCGATAAATGTGTTTATGAACTTTTACTTTTGCACATTTAAGTTGCTATAAAAACACATTTAAGTAAATAGCATTTGTTTGACATTTATAGCACGTGCAAGAAATTAAATATTTTCACAAAATCGACTATTTGGCCCTTATAAATGCGAGCTATGGTAAATACTGTGATGCGAATTAACAATATACATAGCATTTAAATCACAATATTACCCATAATTCGCATTTAAAAGGCAAAGTAGTAGATTTTGTGAAAATATTTAATTTCTTGTACATGTTATAAATCTCAAACAAATGCTACGATGGAGTTTAATGTGTTTTTATAGCAACTTATATATATATTAATTATTTATATATATAATAATTATATATTAATATATATAAAAGAAAACTATACATATAATTTTCTTTCTTTCTAAGTAGCAGAGTTAATCGTTGTTTGATTATGTCACTTTTGAAATTGTAAAAAAAAAGTACAAAGTGCACTAAGTCATGCATTCCAATAATTAATAAAAGGTCACCCCCTCAGGAAATTTATTTTCCTCAACCAAATACCAACTGTAAAATAGGAAGTAAATAAGTATTTTGGATTGGCTTTTAAAACAGATTATTTTTACCAAAGCCATAATTAAATATAGTTTGTAAGAATTTTGGCAATAATAGTTCTGTTCCCATCCCAGTAAATTTAAGTTAATTTGTTAATATTTTTAATTAAAAAATATTTTACCAACAGAATTTGTAGGCCTAAATTAACAGTAGTATGAATGATAGTATGCAAATGTTAGCAACTATAAGCTATATATTTTTACATTGTCTAAATAGACTCATCTGTGACGATCCAACTAAACAACAAATCTATTATTTGCACTGGTAGGGATGCGAACAAAGGCACCATTCTTGTCTGGTTTGGTTTGTCTGAGACGTAGAGTTCAGGGGACGCATCTATTACAATGTGGTGAGGTGTTTTTTTTCTCTTAAACAACTTCCCACTCTGCCTCAAAGCAAATGCGAGTACTCTTTTCATCCCTTCCTCTCACCCTCCCCGTAAGTTTAAATATGCAAATAGCTTGGACGAAAAGTTGGATTTTAAGCACGTGGAGAAACCCAACTTTGTATGCAAATATAGAGCCTCTCATATGCAAATCATTGAAATGACATAAATTAAATTACATAAATTAAATGACTTAAAGGCACAGTTCAGTAGATAAGCTTTATTTACATATCCAACTTGAAACGGATATTAAACAAAAAAGCTCATGATACAGCTTTATAAGGTATACAAAGTGGCGATAAAATAGCTAAGTCCATTCGCCATAGGAGTGTTGGTAACTGACATCTAGTAGACTCTGTAAAAACCGTCAACAATTTTTTTTTTGAACAAATTGTTTGTAGTTAAAGTTTTGACTGCCAAACGTGACAAAAAGATCAAATGTTTAGGCAAATGGATAAATGAGAGTATATCTGGTAGCATTTGTTAGCTGTCACCCCCTCCCTCCCCCCCCCCCCCCGCTCCTCTTGCGAATCAAAGTCTTTAATAGAATAAAACATCACCGAGGGGAAATATTTTCCTATGCAACACTATTATTGGTACTTTATTTAAATTGAACCGATTTGATATTTACATTTAATTTTCATAGGGTGTGCCTTCCTTATCTGATTGATATAAAAATTACTAGATTTTATCTCACGTATTCATACGTCAAGTCTGTGATCTGGAGCTGTCATTTTTTATAGTTATTATAATTGAACTTAGCTGAAACTATTCCAAACACGTCTGTCTTGTTGTTTTTCTTATCTTACTATAAATAAATAACTTTTTCAATAAAATATATAAAATGCCATTTTGGCGTCCAAACAGCCCGTTGAAAGTGGGATTGAACAAACCGGTGAGATGAGTCGTACATGAAAAGTTTCTGGTTATTATAGTCTAAAAACAAGACACGGACCCTACTCCAAATAAGTTTTTTAAAAACTCTCCAAGGTCAAGAACATTCCAGGTGTCTGCTAGCTCCGGTGATTTCACAGCAAATTGTGACTTCCAGTAGACACTCTCCTCCCCATTACCACCTCCCCCTCAACAATGTCACAAAAACTTACTAGAAAAATTTGTTTGAAGGTGGATTATAACTAGGTACTGCGCACAGGTTCCCGTGGAAAAATGTGTCATGTCGCAAAAATATTCCATAAAACAGGTCGAAATTATTTATTTAGACAGCCTTGGGACATGTGTTGGGCCACAGAATTTGATTTGTTTGTTTCTTTAAAATGCTGGTGGTACTCACACAAAGACTTGTACCAGTTATTTTTTTACCGTGTCTTAGAGCACGTTCGCGTTTTAAGCATACATTAATTACGCTTATGGAATAAGGCTGATGAGAGAAATTTAGAAGAAGTGTTTCCACATTTTTGTGGCGGGAGAGATGGAACAAATCTATGAAAAAAAGACAGTAAAACCCCACAAGGATTCGAACACCTTACATCCTTACCACCAGCATGCCAGTCTAACACGAGAGTGACGAGTTAGACCATGCGCTAACCGATGCTGGTGTTTACCCAACTTCTCTTATCTAATTTTTTTTCAGTAATTCCACTTCTTCGAATTTAGATAATTATTTATGCCGTTTCTAACTAAACACTGCACCATCTTCGACAGCTTTTGGTCTCTTGGAATACATATTAAAGGGCTAAAATACAAACATAATATAAGCGCACAATCAAAAAACTCTTGGATGCGGGTATAAACAATACTGGCGCCTTGACAATGCTAGTAGCGCCTTCCTGGTGGCGCATCTATAAACTAAAAAAAGCTGATTCCAAACGTGCTTGAGCAAAGAATGTCAGAATAAGGGATTTCAAGCTGAATTATATATTATTGTCTTCTATAAACAAATACTCGCCAATATCTAGTCTACTCTCCGAGTAAGCATTCAACCTGCACTGATGGGTACACAGAATGCGGCATTAGTCTCGTCATGTGGTTTTCCAGAGAAAGAGAGGTCAGTGTTCGGGACGGGTCGGTTCAGTTCGGCTATTCAGCTCCTCCCACAGGATATAACTTTAATGGTGATGTGCCTTTAAAGTTTAAACGCCTTGGTTAGACCAATTATTCCCTAAAGACCCGAGTATGTAAAGGGAAAATCTAAAATTAAGATATTCTGAAAAATACTGGCTAAATAAAAGGTGCGACAATATAGTACATACTATAGGGCCTAACATAGGTCTATTAGATATTTCGGTGGTCTGGAGTTTAAAAGCTTCCTCACGACCAGAAGTTCACGGGTTTAAGACCAACCGACGTCAGTGGATTTGTACAAAGCGATAAAAAAAAATTATCCTAGTCCAACTTCATACGAAAGGGAAGTAAGTTCATCGGTGTCATGTCGATTGAGACATGTAAGATATCCCTTAAGATCATGATATTAGATTCCTTTACATAAATATGTGTAGGTATTTTCTCGCTCACTAATAGAAAATCAAAGTGTGATGCTACGAAAATCTATTACAATTATTCACAAATCCCGAGTATAAGCGCAGTCTCCCAAATGGAGCATGAAGGCGACAATAACCAGTCGAAGGTCTGAGTGCGTGAATTGCTAATTTTTTAATGTATTTTTTAAGTTCTAAAATAGAAGAATAATTGAATTGTATAGTGTTAAAATATTTACGCTGCTTGAAAAGAATATTCATATAAAACAATAGTTGATAAAGTATCAAACAGTTATGTAGATCTGGAGGAAGTGGTTTACATGGAATATATTTTACTCGTTTGTAATTACTTCATGCATCACAAAGTAAATATAATAACTTATATTGTTTTAATATAACCATCTGCTTAAAATATGTACACGCTTATCGAATTAGTCGCGGGGCAGTATGATTATTCATATTTGTCCAGCCACGTAACAATCAATAGAGGCAATAATATACCCATAGTGGAAATCAGTATCCATTCAATATAAAGTGTTGTTTTTTAGAAAGATATGTGTAAAGAAACTACCTTATAAGATGTATAAGTTTCCTAAAGATATACTTGCGGCAACATTAGTTTGAACGATCACGTTTTATTTAGCCCCGTACAAAAGAAATCAAGGAAAAAGAAAAATTGAGCCTGGCAAGACCATTTACATTTCAACAGTAGCCACAAATCAAAATGTCATTAACAACTTTTCTAGGAATCGGACAAACAAGATTTCACCTCTGGAAAAGGAGAAAGAGAGAGAGAGCACTGTAAAACTAAAAAAAAAAGGGACCAGCACTAACAGCATGTTCAATCAGTATATTCACACAAGTTAAACCTTTTCCTAGGAATTTCATTCATCAGGGTCATTAGAAAAGAGCGATTTAAACATACTAAGCACAGTGTTAAACGTGTGCCATTGCTTAAACAAGGATTGAGGGATTTTGTTTGAGATAATTATAATGCCATTCAATTTTTGGTAGGCTTGAACGATACGGAAGTTGGTGTTAGCGATCCGTTTATTCAGGCGAGAGGTTGCGTGATCAGCAGAAAGTGTGAAGAACCTATTCGCATACGAATGTAAGCAAGAAGCAATAAAAAAAAATGACAATCATATGGATAATATACTAATGAATTTTGTTTTGAGATATTTAAGAGGCTGAAATTCAAGTGAACCATCAATTTTGAATCCTAAGACAAGAAAAAAAAAATTGATCTAAAGGTTAGTAAATTTATTAAGTTGTCCCAACAAATCTTGCAAATAATTTGATTAAATGATTGCCAGAGGTTATATCATTATTCGTCAAATACGTGCCAATAGATTTAGGTCAAGATAGTCAAATATGTGTCAATACATTTAAGTTGAGAGAGTAAAATAGGTGTTGATTCATGTGCGTTGCGGTAGTAGGCGCCAATAAAAATGTATTTATCCATTTAATGTATGTTGAGGAAGTTAAATACAAGTCGATATTTATGTTGAAAGCAATCAAATAGGAGTGGATACATATATGTTGAAAGCAATCAAATAGGAGTGGATACATATATGTTGAAAGCAATCAAATAGGAGTGGATACATATATGTTGAAAGCAGTCAAATAGGAGTGGATACATATATGTTGAAAGCAGTCAAATAGGAGTGGATAAATATATGTTGAAAGCAGTCAAATAGGAGTGGATACATATATGTTGAAAGCAGTCAAATAGGAGTGGATACATATATGTTGAAAGCAGTCAAATAGGAGTGGATACATATATGTTGAAAGCAGTCAAATAGGAGTGGATACATATATGTTGAAAGCAGTCAAATAGGAGTGGATAAATATATGTTGAAAGCAGTCAAATAGGAGTGGATACATATATGTTGAAAGCAGTCAAATAGGAGTGGATGCATATATGTTGAAAGTAGTCAACAGGTAATAGTAAAATGTATAAAATATATGGAATTGGAATGCTATACCATCAGAAAATTAAAGATTTAGAATTTATTAATATTTTCAGAAAAAGAGGGAAGAATCATTTGGGCAGCCAATTTTTTTTTAAATTGAGCATAAAATGTTTATACAATACTGTAACAAAACTAGTAGGCTATTATAAATAAGTTTTAACATTAGGTCTCAATATTTGTAATATTCATTCTCTTATCCCAAAATATTAAACCAACATGAGCTGAAATTTGTAGAGTATAAATAGATGGAAAATTAAAATTCAGAAAGACTATCGCCGTGAACTGAAACGAATTAATAAACCAAGAAAGAGACGTGTCCGTCTGGGCTACTGCATGCCTACAAGGCTAGCGTAAGAAATAAACTAGAGGATGTGTTGCCACATCTAAGTGGAGGGAGAGTAGGAAAACATTGATTAAGTAAAACTCCTCCGCACGCACAGCTGGGATTCAACCCCCGACCTTCTCCCCCCGGACAAGACGAGACTGACGTATATGTGGGCAGCAAGGCCTGAAAGAAGACATCAGAGACCTTGAACGGAAGAAAAACATGTTCATAACGAAGGACCGGCCCGTGTGTTGGATCTGTATGATCGACTCTCATCACGACAATGAAGAAACGTGACGTCAGAGACGAGGTATTCCGAAATCTGTTTCCAATCACACGAACTCGCGGTGGAATAAGAATAAAGGGAGAGAAAATATAGTATGATACTGGGGTAATAAGATGAGTGTATGAAGAAAATGATCCCTCATTATATGTCCGCATGTATCGGATCAAATTTGTGTCTACAAGCGGCCGATCAAGATTGGAGGAATGACGTTACAATACAAAGAAATCAAAATCGTTTTATCCCCCCCCCCTCAGCCCCACTTCAACAGCCAATGAATCTATACAAACAAATGATTAGGTATAAGTTCACGGAATGAAAGGTTGGTAAATTGAGATAAACATCTTGAAATTAGATATTGTGCGAGATTCTCAGCACGGCGTTCGAATCTAGTGACATTCTCGAGCAAAATGGTCCAACCATGTATACTCATGTGCAGAACTATATATAGCTTTATTATTATCATTATTTTAATATCTAAAACCATTAACGCTTGAGAGATGAGTTATCTGAAAATTGTTAATTTTTATTTTAGAATCACATTTTATTACCTGTTCAGGTTATACGCACATGTTATAATTATGCTAGTGGATTAGGAAATGTACCAGCATTTGCGCGAAGAAAGAGAATGAAAAACCAGTTAGAAAAAAGCACTCTCAGCCGCCCGACCGGTAATAGTGACAGTCCCATTATTTTAATTAGTAGTAATAATAGTTTGAGTAGATAATGTACAAGCAAGCAAAAACTTTCGAACCCGACCCAAATTTTCTGAAAATAATGACATAACATAAATCATACTTTTAGGATGGGAATTACTAATTTCGCAGCTAGAATAAAAAAGTGTTGAAAGCAAACAAAATGTATCGGTATATTTTGTGTATACCAAACTTCAACCAATAAGAGCAAGGTGATAAATTGAATCACCTTAAATGGTAGAGCTAACCCCTCCCCCTTCCCCAGCCCACCAGTCCCAATCTTTCCACAGCACGTCATGAGGATATTGTAAGTAATTCATTCTTCTTTAAACATCAAAGCATACACAGCAAGGTGAAGATGTAGGGGACTCTATAAAAGGTCAGTGTTTTTGCAGTTTTTTATGCAAAACTTTTTTTTGATCAAAATAAATCAAATATTGCTTCAGTATAGACATAAAAGTTCAAATGTATCAACACGGTGATATCAACCAACAGTTGCTGAATATCTGTCAAGGGTGTCCTGGAATTTAATTACAACTTTTTCTCTTCATTTAAAAAGTTTCTCATATGATGCCGCTATGCTCATGACAGATATTCAACAACTGTTGATATCACCAATGAAGCAATATTTTAATTGTTTTGGCCAAAAATGTTTGCTATAAAAACTGCAAAAACACTTACCTTTTCTCGCCCTTCTTACATCCCCACCTTAAGAGTCTGTACGGGCTGACACATCGCGAATTGTTTGTCTGCGCACCAGGTCTTACTAGCCGTCCGGGATATCCGCATATTTACACTAATAGGGTAGGTATGTGTAAGGTACAATTTTAGAGAAAATTTCTCCACATTTGTGATGCAACAATATAGATGTAAGCATTTCCATAAACTCGTCCAGGATTCGTAGCCTCGACCTCCAGTTCTTAGGAAAGTCAGAGAAGACGAGAAATATGCTTTATGGTGCGCATTGTGATAAAACAATCGAGTAAAAATTAAATTTAATAAAATAAATAGTTATACAACTAACACTCTTCCTAAAACGTTTTGGTTAAACTTTAATCCAAAATTACTACCCAGTTTAACCTCGCTTTAAGATCTAAGTGGAGGGTTTCAATATGACAGGAGGGTGATTAATTATTAAAAGGTTCCCATCACAAATATAAAGGTATTTTTTCTCCACCAAACAAATTTGTTCTGCAAACAAACTCCTAAATGAAGCTCAAACTAAATTTGGAGGAATCTTAACAAAAGTTAAACCACCATGAATTTTTTTAAATATCTATTTTCTTATTTATAATAATCATAAATATTTAAAAATTAGTAATGTTTTTAAACTTAAGATAAAAAGTGAAACTTTTTGAGACAGGTGTTGTCTCAAAATCAATTCAAGTATTCTTTTCTCAATTTGGTTGAGCCAACTAAAGAAATCAATATATTTTTTTAATATTTCTCTTTTTTATAGTGTGGCATATCTAGTGTCAACAATAGTAAGTGCAACTTAAGAAGTCATTTGATTTTTTGAGATACAAACATAGTAGAAACTGTTACTTGAAAGTAGTGACTAGCTCCAGAAATCTGAGAGGGGAAAAGATATATATAAAAAAAAGTGTACTAACTATTATGCCAAAATCCATTCCCCAGGTATAACAATCATTATTTTAAGTATTATTATGAAATGGGAACTAAACCAAAACAAAATTTAGTATAAATGTTGAATGCAGCAGAATGGAGCTTTTCCGGGCGAGTTTCTGAGACCACGTCAGGAGGCTAACCATCCTACCACAGCTGAAATACTAACAAGGGAAGAAAGGAAGGGTTGCTCTACCCAACCAAAAAGAAGGTATTATTAACTTAACAACCCCCTTGTCGAGACAAAGAATTGGATCTTAAATTACCGAGACATTCAAATTATACGACAGACAATCGCGGCGGGCTGTCCCTGAAAGCTAAACTAATGACCGTTAGGGTCGGAGGTCCTATCCACTCACTCCCTGGAGGAGGAAATACCTATTAAGTGATTCGAGAATGTCTCTGATTGGGATAATCGAGTAGAAGCAAGGCTGGATAAAATATTGGCAGGTACGAATATTTCTTCCGGCAGTGAGTGAGAACTAGAAAACCTCCATAGAGATTGCATCTGTGTATTTAAAACTTTTGAACCCGCTTCGGTGGCCGAATGGTCTAAGGCGCTACGCTCAGAATATACTATAATGCTGAAGACGGAGATATCTGAGATCGATCCCGGTCGGATGCAGTGAGGGTGGTTTTCCACTCTCCCTCCACACAAATTCAGTATAACTCCTCTAAATTAAAACTCCCTAATCAATAACACATTATAGTAATTGGTACATAGGAGTCTAACCCGAACGGGTAGTGAAACGCGGCGCTAAACAAAAAAAAACTTTTGACAATAATTTCCGGAGTTTTCCCCAACAAATGTTTACCAAAAAAAAAATAGGGGAAAATCAATAACAATTTCATCAAAACAATTCCTTTTGACAGAAATATCTCGAGTACCACCAAACCTAATTTATTTATTTTTTTAATGAGAGTATTCACGTGGAGGATTAGAATATTAAAGTTAATCAATTTTCAATAGCGAAGTCGCCAACTATATATAATTTACGTTTATCGATGAATGTATGGACGTGTTTTTTGAAAGTGTTCCCGATGTAATAAAAAAGAGGTCAAGGTCTTAAAATAATCTTGAGGCTGTAGGGTTGCACACAAATCACTAAACGTCTGAACTATGCCAAGCTTCACTACGAAACCTGTGATACTTGGACCAGCAAGAAAATTGACTTGAGCGTTTGTTATTCTAGGTAAGACTCGTCCTCACTGATAGAGAAGGGATGAAAACAGAAATTTTGAGATATCGTACCCGCATTAACACGGAGGGAAAGTGGGAACCAATTCATTAAAAAAAGATCTCAATATGACAGATTGGAATGAAAGCATAGTCCAAGACAGACCAAGCAAGATTGACGCTTTCGTCCACGTCTATGCCAATGCGGGTTTCGTTGTAAAATAATACTTAAGGGCAAAAGTTTGATCCTAGACATAAATTAAAGATATATTTATTAAATTATTACATATAATGCAAACGAACACGTATACAGAACCGCATAAATTGTGTTAATATGGCACCAAATGCATTTTTATTTTCTATTGACATCAATATTATTTTTGTAAATACTCTTTTTCTTATCCTAAGTTTAACCTAATGGGCTCTCCTATCGAAGTGTGACTAATCAGGAATATAAATCAACACCCCCAATTATTTTTGGACTGCAATCATACAAATAGTAATTGCCTAAAATAGTGTTTTAAATTAAATTAACTTTAAGTGATTGATAATTTAATGTTATCATTTTATAAACGCAACGTACTGATACAATAAAATAAAAAGAGTTGAACGTGTATCTTATAAAGTGGTATTTCCCAAAATGTGGTATGCGTAGCCCTAAGGGCATGTTAAGGGTTTCAGGGGGTACGAGACTTTACATAGAGTTTTATTAGTAATTTTTTTAATAATTATATACGTTAACACATATTTTGACAAGATTCTTTTATTAGTCTTACTATGTCTCACGTTTTAGTTTAACTTACCACTACAGCTTTTTTTTAAATGTATGACGACCAGTTATATTTTACAAATGCATATTTTTTATGAAGAGCCAAAAAAGTTACTTTGGTTAATTCATGCCCTGAAAGGACTATGACACTTGAAAAAGCTTGGTAAAAATTGATATAAAGTGATATTATAGAATACGTTGTTAAGAAACTTTTCAAACACTTATTATAGTCGATGTTAGGTATTTTAATTATATTTTTAAATAAATAATGTGTGATTAAAAGAGAGTTTTAGTATGCATCTATACAAATAAGTAGTTTTACATTAGATGTGTACAGACAGTTAAAACGGGCTGGGGCTTTAAAGGCTTGGGACCACACACATAATTAAATCTGAATAATTTTAACCCTTATTATTCTCACACATTATTCATATTAATATAATTTTTGAATCAAAATAACATTTTAATTTTTCCTTTTGTTTCAGGTCCAACTAGACAGTTATATTCTTCAAGGTTGATTTCAACAAACTAGTAGAGCAAATGCACGAATAAAAAAATGCCTGAATGTAGCCGATGAAGAAGCCATTCATCTAATTTAGAGAAGTGAGGGGGATTCTTTTCTAATTTTTTTGTTAATATTAAATATTTAAAAAAAAAAGATGAAATTACTCTAGCACAATATAGTTTGATCATTCTGGTATTACTACGACCATAGTTTCATGAAATGATCTAACCATAAGGCCTTATTTTAGATTTAAAATAAACTACTAGTGTAGATTACACTCTTCGAGGACTGAGAAAATAATCAATATATAAGGCCTGAATGGAAATGTATGAAAGAATTAAATATTAATAGAATGGGAGTTTATTTTGAAAGGGAGGAATATTGTTTTATGTTCTTGACGAGCTGCAACAGAAAATATTTTGGCGCAACAAGTATCACCGTCAGCTCAAGAAAACCAAAACATATTGTACTAACTAATTTTAAATACACAAGATGGAGAGCTTTAAAGTATACTCGCCGGCATTCGCCAGGAGGGATGATGTTTGTGGGTTCAAGCCCAGCCGGGGTCGATAGATTTTCCTTGTGCGATAACATCAGTAGCATAACTTCCTTCGGAGGGGAAGTAAAGCTGTCGGTTCCAAGTAGATTGTGACCTGTAAAAGATCCTTGGAAGATATGTGAAAAAAACCTTTCCCGGCAAAATTGTTAGGTACTTTCACTCTCGCTCTTAGAAATGTTCGTGTGCTAATATACTCAGGTGGTTCAAAAAGTTCACGTTAAGTACCTCAATGTAATAATAATAATAATAATAATAATAATAATAATAATAATAATAATAATAATAATAATAATAATAATAAAATCATAATTTTTCTTATTTTTTAAACCCGCCTCGGTGGCGTAGTTGGCTAACGCGCTAGTCGTGTTAAGCACGACCGCCGAGGACGGGGAGATCGAGGTTCGAATCTCGGTCGGGTGAACTGAGGGTGGTTTTCCTAAATGGTTTTCCACTCTCCCTCCACGAAAATGCGGGTCACTTCCTCTAAATTCAACCCTCCCAATTCCTATTCATTAGCGTAATTAGTACTTAAGCGTATAACCCGAACGGGTAGTAAGACGCGGTGCTAAATATTATTATTATTTGTTTTTAAAGTGTTTTTCTTGTGTTATTAAGTTTAGCTCACTACTTCGATAAGTCTACACTTTGAGAGTCAATCTTAGGATAAAATGTGTTTAGTAGTTTTGAGAATCCCTGGCATCGAATACAATGTCTAAAAAAGATGCAAAAACATTTAGTTTATACTGTTGAGGGCTAGCGCGTGTATCAAGTTGGTTAGAATCCATTAGATAGTTTAAAAAAACACGATTGGACTGATAGACACACTCACAACATTAGTAGCTATCAAAAGTAAAAGAGGTAACAGAAGAACTCTTTTGGCATTGGTTTAAGGCTTAATTTTTTTTTAATTGCCTTCTCAATGCAGACAATTTCCGCGCACTGGAGAAAATTTAAAAAATATATTATAATCTCAAGTCGATAATGTAATTTACGATCAGTGGCGTGAATGCTGGTGATCCTATCAGGAGTTAGCGACTGAATGTGCAAGGACCTCAAACAATACATTCGATATAGGATGTTGCTAGAAAGAAACTTTAAAAAATAAAAACATATTTTTTGCGGTCAATATTGTTGATATTGTATATCATTATTTTTATTTTAAAATATTTATAATAGCTGTAGTTCAAAATCTTGAACGTGTGTGGTGTGTGTGTGTGTATATATATATGTATATATATATATAGAGAGAGAGAGAAAGAGAGAGATAAACTTATTTAGCTGTAAGATAAGGAAGAGCCTTCCTATGGAAATTGGACTGAAGATACAAAAGTAACATTATCAGTTAATTATTATTATTATTATTATTATTATTATTATTATTATTATTATTATTATTATTATTATTAGCACTACGTCTTACTACCCGTTCGGGTTATACGCACTTACGCTAATGTGTAATGGTAGGGTGATTGTGAGATGAAAGGTCATTCACAAGTTGTGATTAATACACTTCTTGTCAGAAGTGAAGGAAGGGTTTGGCAATCAGATAAATCTGTGTCGGGACCAAGGATTGAACCCCGGACCCCCAGCACAGAAGTCTGACACCTTACCCCTAGACCACCAGGTCACTTATCAGGTAAGTAATCCTAAATAAAATAGTGGAAGGACCATGTTGATAAGAGGGTTTCAAAGGGAAAGGACCAGAAAAGTGTTGATATCAAGGGCAGTCTTGGGCTCTTGGGGGGAAGCCCAGAACATTTTTATAGCCCGCTTTATCCTTATCATCGAAATAAAAAGGTAAACAATGGTCAGCTGGGTGTTTTAAAAATCATGTAATTATCAAAAAATGTATAATATAAGATTCAAAATATCGTGTTAGTAATAAAATGTTTGCGTTAGGGACCCCTTCCCCTTGGTTTTTGTTTGTTAAATTTTGGGAGGACAATGCCTCAGTTGAAAAAATGGGTCGGTATCCTCACCAATCAACCCCCGACTATACTAATGTACCTCATACACAGGGGCGGGTTTACGACTCTGCCGCCCATAGACCCTAGATAATATGCCGCTCACTTTTTCTACCTTAATTTTGAACCTTATAAATCCCCATTTCCTCCCTACCACCCGTAATACACCGACACATATATACCATCTACACAAGTGCTGTATGTGGAATGACATATAAATACTTATTATTAATTATTATTATTTATTATAGTGAGGTTTTAAAAGTAATACGAATCTAATCAAAGACTTAAGAAATTGAAATAAACAGTCTTACACTACTATCACAACACACAAATTCAAATAGGCTATTATATATTTTAAAAATATAAAGTCTGCGTTAGTACATGTAGAACATGTTACTATCGATCAAATATTAGCATATACAAAATAAGAAAAGAGACTCTAGTATATTTTGCTTTTATTTCTGCTGAGCGAAGTCAATGATGCCAGACAAATCCTTTTTATACAGGAGCGTCATTTAGGAGAGGCAGGGTAGGGCAATCTCCCCCTCTCCCCCCTGAATTTAAGATTTTTTAATAAAATTTAATAAATGAGTCGTATTCCTAAAGAGAAAATGTAAGTACTGAACTTTTAATATTAAATAAAAATGTGAGAATTGTACTTTTAATATTAAGATATTCTAATTTTATTAATGCTTAATATGTAAAAGACGATATATGTTGGAGCTAAATGTGCCGTTAGAAACGCACAAGAAAATTCAGGAAATTTCTTAAGGCAGTGACATATCACCCAACAGAGCCTTCTGCCGTCAGGAATGCAAAAGTGCTTAAAAGATGACGTCACCTGGCAACCAATCAAAATGTGGCTACATCACCTCATTTTCCCGCCAACGACTCACAAGCTACGACGCCATCTTTCTAGACACATAGCACGCGATTATCACAGTCAGTGGATATTCAAACTTCTCAGTGCTCAGTCAGCTTGTGCTTTCAAGTTAGCGTAATTTTTGTTACGTCGTGCATTTAATAAACACTTTACCGTTACAATTGTCAGTGATTTTCAGTTAAATGTTTAGTTAGGTTTAGAACCCTCATTCAAAATGAAGAGGAATCATAAAAATATCACGGATATTTTTTAAAAAGACTAAAAAAGAACAGTCAGATATCATCTATGACCTTAACTTTTTGGCATCAGAACCGTCTACTTCTTCAGATCCGTGTGCAGGTAAGCCTACCAAGTAATTTCTTACCGTTTTATAAATAAATATCCTTATTATTATTATTATTAGCACCGCGTCTTACTACCCGTTCGGGTTATACGCACTTACGCTAATGTGCAATGTAGGGTGATTGTGAGATGAAATGGAGGACCTACAGTTTAACGTGGAATCCGAACCACGGTGGAGGCCTGGCATTCCTCACATTCACAAGTTGTGATTAATACACATCTTGTCAGAGGTGAAGGAAGAGTTTGGCAATCAGATAAATCTGTGCCGGGACCGAGGATTGAACCCCGGACCCCTAGCACAGAAGTCTGACACCTTACCCCTAGACCACCAGGTCACCTATAAATAAATAAAAACTAGTAAATTTTACAGTAACGTTTATGGTATTCGTCAGTTAAATTATTTGCTAGCTTTTATTTTCTAACTTTAAAAAACTTAAAACGTGACTTTGAGTTTGCAAGTACATTTTTAAAAAGGGTATAGCTATATTTTATTTATTTTAGGTCAAACACCTACAGAGACGTCTCAGCCTCTAGTAACAACTCACCCACTAAGCAGTGGACGATTGTAATCGCCAGTTCAACCGATCATAAATTTTCCTCAGACCAAGAGTAGAAGATTTTCCGCTAAATATTATAGTGTTCACCAGTGGATAGAACATTCACAAGCCGAAGATGCTGTGTATTATTTCTCATGTCGACATTTCTCTTCAAAATCTACAGTTCGCTCAGGTGAAACATTCGGGAACCACACGTTTATCGACAAAAGATCCAGGAAGTGGAAGAATGCTTCGGCCCCTTTTCAGCAACATAAAAAAAGCGAAAGACACAAAATGTCGATGACTGCTTATGCTAAGCTAAAAATTTGAAGTTCAACGCAGAAGTCAGTAGCATCTCTGTTAGATAGTGAACGAACATCCGAAATCGAAGAAAATCGAGGCATGTGAAGACACTTCTGAAAGTGGTCAGTTTTCTGGGTCGACAAGGCCTAGGATTCAGGGGCCATGACGAGTCGGAGTACTTTGTGAATAAAGGTAATTTTCTGGAAATGCTAGAAACACTCTGTAAAGACAATCCTAAACTCAAAGAATGAGTCATCGATACGGACATTACAGCTCTCCAGAGTACCAGAATGGTTTGATTTTTTTTTCTTTTCGAATTGTAAGGTTGTTTAGATAGTAAAAGAATCTGGGTTCTATTAAATAAGGGCTGACGAAACCAAAGACTTTTCCAAGGCGGAACAGTTGGCCATTATATTAGATATGTTGACTTGTGGGGTTGGAAAGTGAAAGAGAGAGAGCAATAGGTTTACATCATCTAAAAGATTGCTGTGCAAAGAATATTACAAATGCACTATTTTCCCTTTTTCAGAACAAGGGCTGGACATTAAATATTGTATTGGTCAGTGTTATGATGGTGCCAAGGTGATGAGTGGTTGGACAATTGGGGTCCAAGCTAGGGTGAAAGATCAGGCACCTCATGCTTCGTACTTTCACTGCCATGCTCACTGTCTCAATTTAGTGTTAGTGCATTCGCTGGGTGTTGTTGAGGAAGCTAAATACTTTTTTCTACCCTTCAAACGGTTCTACTGCTTCATATCAAACAGCTCTCCACGACACGAGCTATTTTTGGAATCTCAAAGAAAACTGAGCTTAGAACGGTTAGTCAGGGACACGAAGGTTTTATTGGTTTAGTGCAGTGAGTAAGATTTAAAAAAATTCAAAGCGATTTTTGTTGTGCTCGATGAAGGTACAAAAGACAGAGGTGAAAGTGTCGGCATCCGGGCTCAAATGGAGCAATAATGCTTCATCTTTCTTCTTTGCGCAATGGATCTCATACTAGGCATACCATATTTCCTCTCCCAGTAACTTCAAACCCAGATTTTAGATTTTATGGCAGTGGGGTGCCTGATCAAAAGCACCAAAGAAGATTGTTCAGGATAAGAAGCGACGAGACATATGAAGCATTATGGGAAAAGGCAAAAACACTACCCAACAACAGCAAAATAGAATGGGCTGTGGCAAAAAGACAAAGGACTGTGACGTTACGTCTAGCAGATAGCATAGTCCTCCCTTCGGTGGGACAAACTGAAAGAAACACTAAGTCCATATATTTTAATATACTGGATACAATTATGGATGAGTTCAACTACCAATTCTCGGAGAATCAGGATATTATGGAAGCAACGCATGCGCTCCAAAAAGGAGAAGTTACTTTCTTGGATGGTGAAGTGTTAAACCCTCTAATAAATAAATATCAGACTTTTCTAAATGTTGGCATGTTGGAAAAGCAGCTTCCTCTGGCAAGAAACTTTCTTCAACTTATCAGTGATTCAACCTCTCCTATTGAATACTTAGAGAACCTACAGAAGCTTCTAGTGGCATATTCAGAAGTAATTTCTCTGTTAAAAATGTCTCTCGCATTGCCGATCACCACTGCCTCTAACGAACAATTTTTTTCTGTTTTAAAGAGGGTAAAAACTATCTCCGGTCGACAACTTCCAATGATCGACTCGCCTCTTTAATGATTTTAGCTGTGGGGCGGGAAGAGGTTAAGAAAATCTTATTGACGAGCGAGTTAATTACTTTGCTAAAAAGAAACCAAGACGCTACCCTTTGCTACATTAATTAGTTTTACCTACCACAAATAAAGATACAATTCTTTATTAATTGAAATTAAAATATCTTTATTTTTATATATATTGCAAGTGTTTTAATTTCTTTGCACCTATATCATATTAACAACGAGTAAATGCATGTGTTTTATGTATACCTAGGATAAGAAGTAAAAACTGTCTATGGAAACAGGAAATGTATGAAAAATAATTCATTTCAGACTTTCAGAGGAATAAGAAGGGGTACGCCAAACGATATAACCTATAAGGTATTTCCTAAAAAATATTGCCCTCCCCCCCCAAGCAAAAACCGAAATGACGCCCCTGCTTTTATCCAATAAGAGACCTTCAAGACAATTGTGATTGAAATTAGGCGATACTCTGCATATTGGTACACAGATACAGAAAACTACAACAATCACACACACGATGAAGAAATAACATTATTTTAATTCGCAGAAAAATATATTTTTTATTTTGTCATTCAAAATTTGCCGCCCCTAAAATTTGCCGCCGTAGGTACGTACCTACTTGGCCTATGCGTAAATCAACCTCTGCTCATACTATTCAATCCTTGGAGATAATTAAACTTCATCAAGTAGTTATTTAGTACGAACGAATGGAACTACAATATGAGAACAAACAATCATATATCTCGCTTTTCGTGAGACAAACTGAGAAGATGTGTCCATTATTACCATGCACGATCTCAAGAGCTTTCCGCTCCGCTTCCATTCAACAAACAAACAATATAATTTGTTTAGTTTTATCAAACTGTTCGTCTGGCGCCTATGCTAATCATTTTAAAGTTGAATATTCATTAAATTTTCCAAATTATTTATTAATTTTCAACGAGCCACTAATACTGAAAATGAAGAAATGTTCATTCAAGAGAGTATTTCAGTCGAATTTTCTGCGGTTTATTCTAGTAAGGTTGAACACTTTGACTAAGAGGGAATTATGATTTATAAGTTAGCACCTCATACTCATTTATCATTCGCCATTGCATTAATATTAAATAAACACCAGTGTCGTTGTAAACACAGCAACGTTGTGGAAACTAGGAAACTAGTAGAGCTGTGTGATTTTACCTCTTCGTCCATCAAAATATATTTCAGTCATTATACATTTAAAATGTCACTCAGTTTACACTGAAAGGAAGTAAGCTTACATTAAGTTGGTAGGTGTAGGGAACGCAAGAAAAAGTCAGTGTTTTTGCGTTTTTATAGAAACACATCTTTTTGGCCAAAATAAATAAAATTTCGCTTCAGTACAAAAAAGAGTTCAATTTTCTTTATATGGTGATATCAAACATTTCTTGAATATTTCATTAGCATGCCAACATTAGATGATAAAACTTTATAAATAAATATAAAAAGTTGTCATAAAATTCCAGAACACCTTGACAGATGTTCTATAACTGATGATATCACCGTGTGAAGAAAATTAAACTCTAGCTTTGTACTGAAGCAATATTTGATTTATTTTGACCAAAATAATGTGTTGATACAAAAACTACAAGAAACATTAACCTTTTTTTCGCCCCTCCCTACATTACCACCTTAACGGGCTACACTATGATGCAGCTTATAAGCTAGAAACATACTGTAATCTGTCCAGGTAAGGCTGCTATCTAAGTCACGCATGATGTGCTTAATATTATTTTAAGGCAGATATATTATATTATTAAGAGCCTTCAATCAAAACTTTTCATAATTATCTTAATGTTTTTCATCTAGTTGTTAGGTCAAGCTTATTTAAATTTAAGGATGTGTATCCGTATTTGCTTGGAGGGAGAGTGGAAAATCATTTAGGAAAAACACTCCAAGTGCATCCAACCATATTTGAAACCTTATAACTTCATCATCGGCAGTCCAGTAATGAGAGAATGACACCTTGGACCATTTAACCATCAAAACGGGTACTATAGCTATTTAGCTAAGTGTATAGATTTTTAAGTTTAAGAAAAGAGGCAAAAAAACAATGATAATAATTATGAAATGAGTTGATTATTTCAAAACTAGGAACAAATAATATGTGATAAAATTTAAACAATGCACCACAATATTTCATAAGTTTTAAAACATTGATGCTAATTATTACTCTAACTATTTCTAGATTTCTTTTGTAAAACATTGATAAGATCATTTACAGGAAATGTAAACATCTGTGGACAGAAACTTGTAATTTTTGTATATACAGTACTAATATACATCTTAACACATACAGCATAAGATTGAAATAATTATATTAACATTTATGTTAAAATATTAGCAACACGGAAGTTGTTGTTTGCGGTCTTTTTGGGAATACATTTCAATATTTTGATAACTAACATTTTCATAAATTGACTGGTTTTTTTGTTTTTTTTTCTTTTTAGCACCACGTCTTACGACCCGTTTGGGATTATACATTTATGTACTAATCACTCTTAATGTGTTAAGGATTAGGAAGGTTGAATTTAAAGGAAGCGTTCCCGCATTTGCATAGGGAGAATGAAAAACCATTTAGAAAAACCCCCCCAGTACACGCTGCCAGGATTTGAACCACAATCAACCCATCATCAGACAGTCTAGTCTATTGCGAGTGTGACGCCTTAGATCATGTAGCCGCCAAAGCGGGTCAAATTCACTTTATTTAAAATTGTAAGCAAACATTAATGGGATTTGGTTAGTAAACTTGTTGAGAAAATATTCTGTGAAACATCAAGCTTGTTAGAGAGTTATCATAATCGAACAACTCGTTCCTCTCATACATATTTGCATTAATTTTGACCACAAGGCAAACAATTCATTTCAAACTAATGAACAGTCTCAACAAAACAAACATTTAATTTGTATTATTTAAATAAAATCATAATTGAGAAACAATTAACTCAAATAAAATGTTAATTACTGCGTCATATACTTTACAAAAGTAGTAAATTAAATTAAGTGCGTTGTTCCGCGCGGGCTGACAGTCAACTATCAACTATGTCAACGTTCAAAGTTGAAAATAAACACATGAAAACACACATGTATAAAACAGATTAATGGTCCAGAAATGAACACTGCATATGTAGGTCAAGGCTCAAACTCCGGCGGGTGTAATCAAATTGAATTTCCATCCCAATGCTTGTTCTCTGTTTTTTATGCTACCAAATGCTGGTGCGCAAGTTAAAGTCAATTTCCTATAATTTCCCTTGAGTGAGATGGTTTATAATTCAATTTTCATAAAAAGGCCCGTTTTGAAAATACAAACATATTTATGGCGGTCAGCATGCTAATATTACTACATTATTAGTAGGGCCTAATTATTTTCTAGTATTGATAATATCTATAAAATGTGACTGGAGTGGATCACATGGCTTGACGTATGAATACGTGAAAGTAAATAAATTAGTTTTCTAGCTATCAATACAAATTGAACTGTAGCTCAAATTAGGGTGGTACTGGCACTAAACAGTTTTTTCTTTCAAACGATAATAAAGCAAGAAGGGTTGTTGACGCTTGATAACGTATTGAAAATTGTATTCAGTGGCCGAATGGTCTAAAAGGCGTCATTTTGTGTTACACTGGCCTGCTGATTACGGGTGATCACGGTACCAATCCCGCCGGGTCTAATAACGGTGTTTTTTTCCTAAATGGTTTCCCACTCTCCTTCCACGCAAATATGGGTATAGTACTCTAAAATGCTTCCTTCCTTATACGTACCACATTAGAGTAATGATCATATGTGCGTATATCCTGAACAGGTAAGACGTGGTGATAGAACATTCATGAACGGACACAGTCATGAGACCACAGTCAGGAACCCGTTAAGAACAGTCAAATCACATGTCTCCCTCCACTAATATCCAAAACTTTGAGGTCTGTTACAGATAGAAAGCGCCCTATAATCTCCTAATAAAGACAAAGAAGGTAAGAACTGGCCTAGTGATGGATCAAAAAGTCTAAAAAAAAACCCAGCTGACTAAATATTCGTGAGCATTAGTGATAGCTTCGCCTCAATGTAGTTTACAACATTCACAACACATAACCATCCACATGTGGTGAGAGAGAGAGAGAGAGAGAGTCTATATAGAACCAAACAAGGATTATTTAATGTTAATATATTGGTCACACTGGGAGCTTCTGGTTCAATCTGTTGTGTTCTACCAACTTCGGAAGAGGACTTCAATGAGACTTCGATAATATTAAAAGTTTGTGATTTTTTTGTTTATTTGTATTTCTGGTATTTTCTTATATATTTATATAATATATATATAAATTAGCAGTTTGAGATTCAATTTTTTTTTATCTTCAAACAGTGTAATTTAACTTTCATAAACCAAAACTAATATTGATGCACTTTCTATAAAAATAGTTGATTAAACCTTTTTACTCAAATTAGATAGTTTAATACAGTTAGTCTATTAAAACGGGCTTTAAAAATATATCATTAATACCGTATTTGTTTTATTAATTGAAAATGGCAAAAATAAAGTTGTATCATTGAGCAAAATGTCGCTGAGAAGTTTCCATTAAGAAGATCTTTGAATGAACATTCTACTTGATTTATTAACAGAATAAGTGTCAAGAAAATGTATAAACACTTAGTAAATACCACCATGTTAAAAATCGCACCTGGTTTGATTATTCATAGTCTCAACACGTTAGCTGCTTTACCTCATTAAGAGATGTAATAAAACTAAAGCAAAAATGTATATTCTAAGTGCGCCCACTTAAAAAAATATCCAGTCAAGAAATTAAATTATTGTACAATTAAAAAAGAAGACCAACACTAAATAATATCTTTAAAAAAAAACTTCAGCAACTCTCTATTTTGTTAAGATGTTGACACTGATAAAGACATAAGCCGTAAGACAATCCGTAACGACAGCGCCCGCTCAGCGATTAAATGTTAGGACTGCTCGACTTAAGGGGGAGAAGACCGTTCAAAAAATCGTCCAAGGTTTTTCGCTATGCATGCTATCGCCACGGTAATTTAAAATGTATTGAAAATAATTAGGAATAATCGCTAAAACCGTCAAGTGTTTAAACGATTGAGAGAGAGGTAATTATATATTACTATTGCAATACAGCGTTGAAGTTTAAGCTTATGTCACTAAGCTGATTAGCAAATTAAAGCGAACAATCATCCACCTTTCATTGGAAAGAAGTTATTAGGTCTACTTTCTCGTGTTCATAAGCTAAGTCGTGTGATCTGCGGCTGCCACTTTTAATTTAAAAAATATTAGTACCAGTAAAATAACATTAATTAAATAATTTAATGCTTATAAATAATGGGCGTTAAAAATAAAAATATATTGTGTTTTCTAAAAGGCCTTTTATATGAAAATTGGATTGCTTCTCTCCCCAATAGCGGTGGTAGCATGTACATTCCATGTTATAGTGGATTGACGGTGACGTGGAGATCAGGGGTCGAATCCCTGGAGGACATACTAAGGTTTATTTTTCCTAAATTGTTTCCCACAATCTACCTCCACGAAAATGTGGGTATAATTTTACTAAAATTCTACCTTCATCCTCAATATTAATTTGTATAATTATTGTGTGTGTATTATTCAAACGGCCACTAAGAAGTGGTAGATTTATTGTAAAGGACCAATACACTATTAAGCTTCTTAACATTTAGCCTTATCGTAGATAATGTAAAACCAATATTATTTACTACGGATAGTTCTATTAACAGCCGTAGAGCTGCATTATAAGGTCCTAATTTGTAATAGAATCTTAAATGCATTTATTTATAAACAAACGAATAATGCAGAAAACCCTAATTTGATGAGATTTTTGATTCTATCATACTATCTTGGGCCATGAGATGAGCTCTTAAATATGGATTCCAGACCTATGAATACGATCGTAATTTACATTTACAAAACTATAATTAAGGATTAATTCAAGCGTATCTCCTAAATTTATTTATCTAGATCAAAGTGAACACTCCATAGAATGTTGACGGCCAGTGACGTCTGCCACGTACAACAATTTTCTGAAGAGGGTGGCTACATAAAATATCTATCTATTAAAAATTCCCTGATTTTTCAATGTTTTCCATCGTGTGGAGTGTTGTGACGTACGGATCCGAAACGTGGACAATTAGAAAGAAGGAACGAAAGTATTTGGAGGGTTTTTAAATGTGCTTGTGGATAAGAGTGGAGAATTAAAATGATAAACAGGGCGAGGAAGTGTTAAGGAGGGTAGAAGAGGAAAGGAGTCTGATAAGGATTATAACAAGAGAAAAACGTCTTGGTTAGGTCGCACACTATGTAGAGATTGTTTAATGAAGAGGATCATGGAGGGGAAGATAGAGGGGGAAAAAGAAGAAGGGTTGGAATGCTGACAGATATCAAGAAAGGAAGAAGCTACAAAATGAAGACGATTATGACCTAGGAAAATGGAAGATGTCCAGATGTTTCAGGACAGATTCACAGAAGAATAAGAAGCCACAATGTCTAAATACTTGCTATTTCGTGTCGTGAGGCTCAACCACCCCCTTAATCAGTCGACGAGAGGAAGGACCGCGGGAGGTCCAGGGACCAATTGCTCGATCAACCACGGACACGTGACGACTACAAATTACACATTTACACGACTGTGGCAGCCATCTTACTCTCTCGTCTACCTAGTGTCGTATTTCAGAGGTAACAGCCACTAAATTTAGGTCTGATGAAGACGTTATACCCCCTCCGTTTTTATTTGCGGTTCCCCGCAACAGGGAGACACTTAGTGGTGGTATATATGCTCACTGACGATAAATTTAGTCAACTTTGTGTTTCATTTGGCTACAAACAACTTCTCAACACAGAGATGCTTCAGATAATGATGTACAAACTCTCTTGACCTAGGACAGCATATTTTACCTAGACATCCAACGCAAGGACACGGCGTCTTAAAGTGAGTTTATGTGACAGGAACAATTCTAATAAAAAATATATTACATAATTTCAGTCTGACGTTGTAGTGAATCTAGGGGCCTTTCGCTTAGCAGTATACAATATTCATGTCAAGCTTATTATTTAGATAATTAAAGACCATATAAACATTTTTCCTTGCTTCTCATCCCACCAATATAAGTAGCCCCATGCTAAGGTAGTGTGACTTTGGTTTTGCTGCTTAAATTGTAAAATACTTTCATTGGTGGACGCACAGGATTCTAGCTTGGTTTGTTTTCACGCTGGTGGGGTCAAATCCCCGCCAGTTGTACTAAGGGTGTTTACATTGAATTATTTTACACGCAAATGCAAGTACATTTCCTCTAAATTACAATTCCTCCACCCTACTCTATAAGTGTAAATATGATAACACCCTAATAATATGTAAGTCAATAGATTAAAACTAATCTTAATATATATATTATATATAATATATATATATATATATATATATATATATATATAAAAATATATATATATATAAAGTAAAGCTCATGTGTGGGATCCTGCTCTTTTTTCATAACTGATTGTAACTAATATTCCACCAAGAAATACAAGAATAAATGAAAGTGAAAATAAAAATAGATGAGGTGAGTAATACTATAACCAGGCAAATTTTAATTGTTTGAAAAATTATTAATAACCTAAATGCTGAAGAATAATTTTAAAATATCAAAATAATTCTTATTATAATGGCTATTGTTATTATAATGAGATGTATGCAGAGAATTGTTAAGTAAAAATACTAATTTTGGGGATTAGCGATAAGGTTGAATTTAATTATTTTTTTTGAGTTTTAAAGATAAAATAAACCTATCTCTGATTTACAAGACCAGTATTTATTTTTAAATTAGATTTCTTCCCAAACTAAATTTGAATTAAAATAATGACTATTGTCAAGAGCAGTGGAGCAAAGGAGACAAGGTAAAGAGGGTGAAATATCTCATAAATGCACCAAAATTTACATAATTAAATTGGAGAAAAAACTACAGTGTACACACTCTGATCCCATTTATTAAGTCATAATCAAGTTTAGTGGCCAATATTATTTTATATATATATATATATATATATATATATATCTAATATTTAACATTGAAAATAACTACAGATGGAAAAGCTAGTAAAAATTATATGATCGTCAAGATAGTTTGTTAAAAAAAAGTAGATTGTAAAGTAATTAACATAAAATGTTCATCATTTATTTTTATTTTATTTATTAGTACTGCCCTGTTGCCATAATATGCATTTTATTGAAAGTTTACGATAGAAATAGTTAGCGAACAACATATTTAATAAATTATACATTATAAAATCAAATAAAAGTGTATTATATGTAATTATTTTAATTCACTAAAATATTTCATACATAAGTTTTGTGGTTTAGTCAACACAATCCTATGTTGTTTCTGTTTTGTTTTTTTGTGTGTAAACCTCAATAAAATAAGTAGCTATTAAATAAGTATAGTGGCCAATTCCACGTGTAAAATTCTTACACTAAGGACGTCTGTTTGTGTTTTAGAGCTTCTTAATAAATAAGGCACTTTAATCTAAATTGCTAAACATCCTAACCATGCCATTAGTTTTATAACTACGATACCACTTCGGGAGACTAATATGCCTGATAAAAATATAGGACATGTTTGACGCAGCTTACCAAATTTGGTTTACCTATAAAATGGAAGCATATGACAAAAATTAACAATATTGAGACTTTTTTGTACCTTTTTTGTACGTAATGATTATATTTATGTAGGATACTATGTTTGCTATAAATCGGTTTATATTAATAATTATTAATACTTGACACACAAATTCTTATACAAAAAACAACTAGGTCGAATTAAAACTGGTTATTTTTATAGTTTGATTTTTTTAGCACCACGTCTTAGTACCCATCCAGGCTGTACGCATATATAATAATTACCCTAGTGTGTTATGGATAATAAAGGTTGAATTTAGAGGACGTATGCCCTAATTTGCGTGAAGAGGAAGTGGAAAGCAATTTAGAAAAAACCGCCCTCAGTACGCCTGACCGGGCTTTGAATCCCGAGCTCCCCGTTACCGATAGTTTAGTATATTACGAGAGTGGAGCCTTAGATCAAAGGTGGGCAACATATTTGTGTAGTATGATAAGTAAAATTCGCCACACCATGTAAAAAAATTGATAGATTAGATTACTCAATCAAACATTTATAACAACACACATTGTTTAAATAAGTTTATTCAAAACGAGTACACTTTTGATTATAATTACAACTGCCGCAGACGCAAACTATAAACATTGTTTATATTGAAAAATCAAATTTAATGTGAAATTTGTAAATTCTTTTGTCTGACAAGTTAAAGAAACATTGGCTTTGTATGTCAACTCAGTTGACATCTTGGCTTCACCTCCAAATTGACATCAACAATTATTCAAGATCCGTATTATGACTTGATGGACATTATTGTAGATAACCTCGATTCACACAACTACGGTGATTCATACAAGGGCATATTTATAAATACCTGGTTTCAAAGTTGGGAATGGATGGATGAATTTCCACACAATATCTGTGGGTGAAGAATCCTGGTAAATTTTGAAGTGTTCCAGACAGAGAAGAAAAAGCAAATCATCTTCAAGCCCACGTTTATCTTAAGACATAAGGTAAGTTTTTTTATTATTTTTGCTTGAGTGTATAATAAAAAATTATAATATATCCCTCAAGAATATAAATGTCAATTTGAAGTCAATGAACTCATTAAAAAAGTAGGGAAACAAAGGTGATATGTTTTTATAGTGAAAAAAAATACAGTTCACACGTTACACTGCTGCCATTGGACAAAGAGGTGATGTCTGACTCTTGAAGAAAATCGATCATTACCGCCCAATCCCCCGACCTAGGTTTCATTCTATCGGAATTCATCATCAGGACTGAGAAAAGCGCAACGCAACTGTCTAAAAGAGTGAACCAAAAAATCACTATCCACCTTTCCTTTGCCTTCTTCCAAATATAATATAATATAATATAATAACCCCATAGAGCGAAAAGAAGTTTTCCTTATTGAGATAAAACTAGTTGGGGATTAGTTGATGGTAGTGTTGGCCAGTGACTCATTCATAAAGAGGAATGCTTCCAATAAAATTAAAGAAATGTCCATGAGGGTACACTTTCCCTAATTCAACCTTCTTCATCCCTAGCTCATTAGCCCAATTAGTACATATGCTTATAACCTGAACTCAGTGCAAAAAAGTGTATATAGTATGTAAAATATTTTTGATTATTTTGTCATCAGATCTTTACCCATTCGGGTCACCCCAATACCTATACCAAGGTGTTATGTATGAGGTAGAATTTGGAGGAAGTTTATCAACATTTGCTTAATGAGCGAGTAGACAATTAATTTTGAAAAAGCCGCCTCAGTACGTCCGGCTAAGATTCAAACCCCGACTTCCCAATCACCGACCAATCATACAAGATAAGACAGACACCTTTGTCCGTGTGTCCAGAGTTTGGTAAATTTGCTTTAAATTATAACCAATAAGTCCCAATTGTTTGTCACATATTATACAATGTGTGACGAAGAAAAAACAAGTGCGAAGCGTGAATGTAAGACTTAGACGAAACACGAGTCAAGCTCTAATTCGGGAAAAGCACCTAATGTACCCGATCCGGGTATGAATCTGTGTCGAAGCACATTGCAGCATCCATTTGGCCAACCCTGCAAGAAGTTGATTATTGCTTGTAATTATCGTTCCTTTATGTGTTTATGTACTTAGTAAAAGATGATAAACTTTACTGGAGGAGGAACACGCATGCAAAGTAGATAAAGTCTCCGGCAAACGCCTGGAGGGAGGATGTAAAATTACCCAGCCAGCTAGGATTGATTCCTAGCTTGTGGGGTCAAAGTTAAAGACACTGATCGTCTGAAGAATCTTGTCTGAGCTTGTAATTAATAATCAACGTCTAGACTCGTGGAGCAATAAACGTGGCAGTGGGCGAGTTAATGTACGAAGACTGTTATGTTGCTATGGGGGGAGGGGAGGAGGGAGGGTTTTTATTTTTTTTAAAGTACATGATTGTGATTAGTAATTTATATCCACCTACAGCATAATATGTATAATTGTAAATATATCTATAAATAACAAACATCTATCCAAGGTTTGTTGAGGTGAATGAAAAGTTCCTTGATTCCTCCTTCAGACATATAACTATACAACAGGTAAGTGGAATGGCACAAAATATGATTAGATCTTCTATTAGAAAGAAATCTTATTATCGTCATCATCAGCTGTCTGATAGTTTATTTAAAAACAATTATGTTTATGTAGTTTTGCTTGGTAACTTCTATACTGGAGGATACAAACCTAATACTTACACCAATACAGTCGAATTTCCAAATGAAGGGACTTTTAGAATATTCAATTATTTTTTTTGACTTTATCTCTTCTCCTCGGCAAGAGAAGTATTGTGAGCGTCTAGAAAATTTAACTCGAGATTTTGATAAATGACAACGTTTCATGACCCATCGAAACCGAAAAAGTTGTGTTTTCACTATACCGTCTGTCTGTGTGTCTCTCGGCTTAGTGCCGAAATAATTTTACCGATCGGGATGAAACTTGGTATCTAGGCTTTGTATAAGGTTACCCCGTAGAGTTTTTTTAATCAGATATATAACCTTAAAATTAAGGGTAATTCACATCCAAGCAAACAGAGATAAAATCTATTTTCTAGAAATCCGCATTAATAATTTTGTTTAAATTATTGAATTTTGTATCTAGGCATTGTTTAAGATTACAAATAAAATGGTTACTCTCGTTTTCCCATGAAAACGACTTTAAGGGTAAGTTATATAAACTGAAATTTCCAAATTTGATAGTATCTATGCAACTATTTGAGAAACGAAATAACTTGTCATTGTGATGTACCCACTTTAGTGGCCACGTGGACTAACGCGCTACTCTCGTGTTATACTAGACTGCCGAAGACGGGAATATCGGGTGCACTGAGGGTGGTTTTGCCTAAATAGTTCTCCACTATCCTTCCATGCAAATGCGGGTGTACTTCCTCTCAATTGATATTTCCTAATCCCTAAACATTAGTGTATTAGTGCATAGGCGTATAACCCTGACGGGTAGTAAGACGGGGTGCTAAGAAAACTTATCATCATAAAGTTGTAGTACTCTTTAAAATAAAACTGTTTTATAAAAATTTATTCCAAATAAAATAAACAGTTGATGAGCTACAAGCAAACAGATTTATATTTTTATACTGAACTTTGAAATTCTAATTGGTCATTATGTTCTTTAGTGCGAAGTCTCCTTTTTTTTTTAATTCGAAGCGAACTCGAATTGAATATATGAAATATTCTCGAAGTCGAATCCATGTTCGAACATTTTTTCTAAGTTGTTTTATAATTGAAAAAATATTGTATTGTCGTTTTTTATATATATACAACTTTATACAATTAAATTACTTGGAATGGTTTTACTACACAATTTTGTTTGTAATATTTCGTTTTAATAAGATAAATGAAGCTATCATCACAACTTACAAAACTACTACAGGGTGTTTTCATATGAATATTAATCTGTAATGTATACAACAGCTCAGAATGGGATTTGCTAGAAATTGAGTATGTTTTCTCTCAATTTTTTACGGGCGAAGCTTCATAATTGTTGAAGCAGGAATTTTTTTCGAAGCTTCACACACCCCTGACAGGTTTGTTGCTCTTTTCTTGATGTTTCTGTAACAATGTATAGTATTGAACTAAAGCGTTTTAATGGAGTATTTCTGTAACAGTGTATATTATCTGCATCAGTGGCCACGTGGTCTTTCTACTCTCGCAGAAGACTAGACTGCGAATGACGGAGAGCTCGAGGTTCGAATCTCGGTCAGGTGTACTGAGGGTGTTAATTCCAAAATGGTTTTACACTCTTCCTTCACACAAAAGTGGGCATAATTTATTTAAATCTAACCTTCCTAATGCCTAAAACCATTAGCTTATGTACTAATTACACTAATTGTTACGCAAAGGTAAACGAACGGGTAGTAGGCCTAAGATGCGGTGCTAGAAAAAAGTAATCAGTGTACATTATTTTATTTCACAAATAATACGAGTGGAAGGGCATACTCGTTAGCATAGAGAAGAAATAGGAAAAACACTGTGATAGATATATATTTTTTTTTTAATCTAGTGAACCTGGCCGTGATACGAGCTTATACCTTCCCTTAACCATAAATTACGTATGTTGCGATCCTGGCATCTTTAATAGCGTGATAACAAGTGCAGGTTTTAGTACTAAGCACCTCCAGAGTTATTCAAGGGTGAAAATACATTTGGATTTCATCTCATGCCATTTTATCATTATTTCTATTGGCGGATGGATTCTAAGTTTGGGTTTAAGAAATCTACAAATTACATTAGTAGCGCCGGGGGCGTTTCGGGGCAATTTGACATTTGACCCCGATCTGGAGTGTGTATTGTGATTACATCATGTCGCAATGCTGTATGGTATGTCACAACCAGGTTATTTTGGAATGTGTGACGTCATAGACCTCTGGGTCATTGGGTAGTTTTGTAGGGTGTAATTGTGCTGGTTTATTCTAGTCCAAACTTGTTCGTTCCTGTCCCAGAGGGGAGGGTTTTGGGCGGAAGTTTTTTATTGGTGTGGGAATTTATTTATTTATCAGTAGGGGGTAGCGTGTAGTCTCGGGCATCGGGCACGCCCCCCACTGCGGCGGGCAACGGTCCACATCCTTCCCTGCCGTTGAGCACGGGAGCGTGCAGGACGAACCTCTCCCGATGGCCGTTTAGAGTAGAGTGTGAGTAATGGTTCTCTGTCACAAGACTCTGAATCTATTTTGGTGTCGCAACCCTACCCCTTCCCCCATCTATGTGGCAATGGGTTTTCTCGGTGACGTCATAGCAACCCTGGCGATAGTTTGGCGGCGCGACAAGACAGGTCGAGACAGGAATAGATTGTGACCTTGAAACTGTGAGGTATTGACCCTGTTCATGCTTGGTGCCAGTTTGGCGGCTCAAAAAGTCGAGACTTGTATCTGACTACCCTGTGTGTAAGGGACAAACAAGTTTTGCTTGAATAGCACACGGTATTACAAACATATATTTATTATTTAATATTTACCATAGACTTTTACAGGAATGACGCATATATTCATTCATACGTTTTTCTAGAGTGTATCTTAGATGTGTTACTAACATTGTTTTTAGTTCACAATCCAACATGTAATAGTCCAAATCAACGATTTGACGTGTATAGTAGGTAGCACAGATAAGATCCAGGTTTCTGATGTGTGTTTCCACCGTAGGCTATTCAAGATCGATGACGTCCGCTGATTCTGCTAGCATGTCGCATACATCCACGACGAGTGTGTTGATCAAATCGTTGCAATATCGTGCGACGAGTGTCGACCTCATATCCCGTCAGTCGACGGCGACGTCAATGGGGTCCCATACCTCACAAAGACGCGCCCAAATATGTGCTAAATAGGCGACCCGTTTGAGTCCAGCGTCTTGTTTCTCGCTGATGACGACCATACGGTCACCGCACATGCGTCTCAGAGAGATTTCATCATTAGTTAGACTAATCTTCTGAGGAGGCTGCGTGTTGCTGAAAAACTTTGATATGACCGACTTGTAGTTGCAGAGTTCTTGCCACTCTTTACGGTTAAACAACGCACAATTCCCTCCACATTTTTCTAGCTGGACATAGGGCGTAAAGTTGTTCTTGACACTCATGCCAACGACGACTCGTTTGGCGTCAACTTCATCCAGCGGTAACAAAGTGTTGAAAATACTGATGATGGCAAGCGGCTTCACCAGTTTCGCTTTGCGTGTGTAAACGTCTTGACCTTCCATGATGTTTGATCGCTTCAACGACTGTCTTGATTATGGCCGGCACGCCGTCGGGACCCCCCTTTTATAGGGAAAGACAAGGCGCGATCTGATTGGACGCAGCCTCTTGAATGGCGGCAGGACCCTAGCGTCTTGAAAAATGTGTTGTAATATCTCAACACCTAAGCGTCGTTTCCAGTATGATTGGTGGGTGAGAATAGGGTTAAAAAGGTTTTCATTGGAATGTTCTGGACGTGATAGAGAAGGTGCATGAAACAGTAATGGCCACAAACGTCTGAGGCTATGCTTTGAAGATGTATCGTGTTATGAGACGTGCGGGAAGTGTTTTTACGTATAAATGCCAGATGTGACTATATACGGGGTGGGAAACCATAGCTGTTAAAATATTCTCCCACGCTGTACTTGTAGATAAAGATGTCGACCCAATGCGTCCCAGGCTTTGTGTGTGGATCCATGTTGATGACGAGAGCGATAGGTCGCGCTATTCTTGCGTGCAGTTGATCAGCAGGGAAAACACCCGATCGTTCAGAACGGAACCGCGGGTTTGTTATCACCACACGTCTTATGACGTGCGTGTCCATCTTCAATCATCCAATCTCGAAGTCCCCAAAGGATGGAGGTTGAACAAAAATCTCAAACAAAGCTATGTGCCATGCACATGATGCGGTCCAATTTAATTGATTTCAAAGACGAACAACATTTGTCGTAAGGCTCTACGACAGGCGTAAAAGTGTATTGGGCTAAAAACATTATATTTTCTGCCCCCTGGACGTAAACGGTTTCTGCACGCGTTGTGGCACGAGAAATGAGGAATTCGAGCAGGCTGTAGTAAAATTCATCGCTATTCCAAAGAATACCGTGCAGTTTGTTGACGATATAGTCAGCTTGCTTTTTAGCAGCGGCTGAAAGTTCCTCGATAGCGTATGGGGGTTTTAACACCCAATGTTGAAGTAATGTACCACATACAGATAAAATACTTAGTTCCTTGACGATAAATTCTTTGCTGTCGTCAATGAAGCTCTGGAAATCTACAATGACGTCCACGATTTAAATGACGGGGGTAAAAGGCGGCAAGTCACTTATATTAAATCCCAAAATCAGTCACAATATTTCTATCTTTGTCGATAGTGATGATATTAACAAACTCCCCGTACACGATACAGTTGACGGTTTCGGTGAGAGCTCTAGTGAAGGTCATTTTGATGCTCATAGAACCATGCCTTGTCAAATTCCAATGCGATGTCATGTGGGCGGAAAGATTAGGTGTGGGATCGAAAGCCTTAGTGAAGGCTTCCTGTATGATGTCACTAACTTCATTCATGAAATGGATACCCGTTCCTGAAAACAGTGTGTGGTAGGACATGACATAGTTGCCATACAAAAAATAAAGATGTAACGGTTTCGAAGGCATTTGTTCTCCATCCACGTACAACGAGAACTGATTCATGCTGTAGGTTTGGAAGTTGAACGGTTTCTTGGTGGCATCTCCATTGAACCCAGCATTTGATACAAATCCCACGATGCATCGTTTGGGTAAATGTCTCATGAATACGTTGTCCAGTGATTTCCCTTGCATACCCGTAGGAATAGTGAGTGTTTTACTTACACGCGGGTGATGGGATACTTTTCAGGACTGACGTTTAATGCCTTGGCATGTGCCAGCAGTATAGAATGTGCAACTTTGACACGTCGCACTAGAAGACCGGCTTTAACTATGTGAACCTTAAAGTGCGGGAATACAGGGACGGCCATAAGACTAAATCCGTCTCTGGAATGGACCAACTTGACTCTAAGTTCGGTAACGTTCAAAAGGTATTTCTCTTGGTTAAACACATCACCGTGTAGATACCCCAAAAGATCCACCGTCTTACTTTTTGCAGTGAGACTGCGACTGTCCTCAAAACCCTTGTTGCCGGCGTTAACCACCTCAAAGGTTCCGGGGCTGTCGGCGAACCACAGACCACAAGTAAAATGTGTTCTTTTGGATTCACTGTTGTAATTTAGCAGCGTCTCAATGTACGATCTATAAGCATACATGTTGCTGAGCAGTTAGACAAGTTTTTGGTTTAAAAACACATCCTCCTGTGTGAATAGCGAATGCAGCCAGTTCTTGAAGGGAGCGGTTTTAATCACCTGGGTGAAAGCGCCACCATCGGGTTTTATAATATCCACACTGAGATAGAGCATGGTCTGTGAAAGATCGATATAGAACTCGGCTTGACCGGTAACGGTAAATTCGATGGGCGAATCATCGATGAGGGAATATACAGGTCTGTATTGGATCCATTGTCCACTTTCATGACTGGTTTGCATGGGTGGGACGGAAAGGAGATCGAGTTCACTGCTGGCACACTCGCAGGACTGGGGGTGTAGAAAATACATTTCATCTGAAAATATCCACCGCTTCTTTCTTGACCTTTTTTACTTCTGGCAACGACAGAGAACTGATGTCAGTGCTTCTTACGACGCCTTTTATAGTTTGATCCGGTCATCAGTGTGTCGATCTTCTGCTCAATCTTGCGTTTCAGCTTTGTTCCAGCTTCGCCGACACGCTAGCATAGGGCTTCTTTGAAAGGACGACGCTGATTGGCGACGTCGGAGAACATGTCGATTCCCGTATGAAGCGCTCTTGAAGAGGCCGATGAAAAAATTTCCTATTCTATGCCTGCGTTGATAGGGAACACTATGGCAGATCAAAAATATTCCTGTTCCAGCCTGGTTTACGTAGTATCTTTGGTAGGGACAGTTGATGTTGAGTTGAGTATCGTCTACGCTAAACGGCCGTCGGGAGAAGTTTTTCCTGTACGTTCCCGCGCTCACCGGAAGGGAAGGATGCGGACCGTTGCCCGACGCAGCGGGACGCGTGCCCAACACCCGAGTCTACACGATCCCCCTACCAATAAATTAAATAAACTTCCACACCAATAAATAAATAAAAAAACACTCATCCGGGGGACACATGGGTCAAAAAATCAAATGGGGCACACATAAAATCAAATGAGCACACATAAAACAAATGGGACAAAAATGGGGCAAAATCAATTTGGACGGGGTCAAAGGTCAAACTGCCCCGAAGCACCTCGGACGCTACTTACATTATATCAAAGAATATTCTCGTCTTTTAAGACTAGTTGTGATCTTTAGCTAGACATGTATATAGTCTAGATCATCGATATGAAGAATGAGGTAGGGATACAGTAAGAGTATGTGCGCTAGGTAAAAGTATTGTTTTTATAAATCTTATTATGATGAATAAAAATGTATTTAATAGATAGCCACTAAATATTGAATTAGCATCATTGTTTTATTTTTAAATTACTTTCTATCTCCATAGATATGTTACGCGTGGTATGAATGACATGTGAATGTGTGTGGTATGGTTGTGTATAATAATTTTTATTTTTTTTCTCTATCTCTATTGTTCATTTATTTAGCTATTTGTACTTTCCAAATTTATTTTATTTTAATATGTCCATTAACGTACATTTTTGTGATTCGCTATGTGGCCAATATTTTTATTATTCTGTATGTGCCAATATTATAGTTAGTTTTCAATTATCATATGAATAGCATTTAAGTATTAAATGTACATTGTAAGCGGTTAAGTGTAAGAAAAGGCGCTGGCCTTAACTTCGCCCAAATAAAGACGATATTATTATTATTGTCCCACCTCCCCCTAAGAGTTTTTTTTTTAATTTAAGGCACTGAAAACTCTAAGCCCTAAGGTTTTTATTGCTGAACGAAACTGAGCGAAACGGAAAATTAAGTCGACTAGAGGATGCGTTGAGATGCATCAAAGCATAAAGAAAATCAACGCACCTTATACTCCGCTACAACTTTGTGTCTCACTCATCCTCTTTCTTACATAAGGACTTAAGACGAGACAGTATATCATAATATTGACAAATAAGTGAAGTATATAAATGAGTTATATTTATTATGTATTAGCTCTATATATTTTATAATATAGTTTTCCTGTACAGAACTTTATATAAAGTTGGATAGGGTAAAGGCGTGAGTAGATAGATTACAATGAAACCAGCTTCAGTGATTAAATGGTTTAAGCCGAGGCTTCACTCTCGCAGTGCCGATGACGGGGAGATCGGGATTCAAATCCCGCTCGGTTGTAATGAGGGCTGTTTTTTCTAAATGGGTTTACGCTCCACCCCCACGCAAATGGGGGTACACTTCCCCCTCATATCCTTAACACTTTAGTATAATTATTCCATACGCAGGTAGCTCGAACGAGTTGCGAGACACGGTTACAAACAAAATAAATTACAATAAAGCATTGTGGGAATTTATTTCCTAGAGGTAGCCAAAGGTGAAACCTTTCCTAGTGACTGGTCAATGCTAATCTAGTTTGAGTCTAGCTCAAGCTAGCTAATGGCATTTTAATAACATACTGTGGTCCACTACGAGACTGTTTCCCCGGCGCATATAATGAGGCGCACACAGACTTTATAAACCGCACGTTTTCAAGTCATGTTTCTCAATCACCAGCTCACAGGCATAATGGAGCGTTACGAATAATACGGACACTTCGTTGGGACCTTACGTTAGCCGAGATGGTTAACGCAAGTGCGTATACTATACGTTACTTAGGGGTTCATTGGCTCAAACCCCGGATGAACAATATAAGTCAACCCGCATCAGAGGCCGCACGGACTAAGGTAGATTCGCAGCAGACTTGACTGCCGATGACGGGGAGATCAAGGTTTTCCAAAATGGCTTTCCACGCAAATACGAGTACACTTTCTCTAAATATAACCTGCCTCATTCCTAAAATCTTTAGTACATAAGCGTATAGCCCGAACGGGTAGTAAGACGCGATACTTGATAAAAAAAAACAATTAAAGTCGTATGTAGTTTAATAGCTCACTGTTTCTGAATCATTCGTTTGTCACGTAGCCCTTTCAGGGACATTTTCGTGGAAGTAGAGTGGTAATCCATTTAGTAAAAACCATCATCAGTAGACCCGACCGGGATTCGAACCCCGATCTCCCCATCAGCAGTAGGCCAGTCCAAAACGAGAAGTACACCTTAGACAATTAGGTCAGATTTGCATATATCACGCTATTGGAATAATAATGAGAAAGATATTTTTTTCAGATATACCAGAATTTGCGTGGAGGCAGTGTGAAACAATCTCGGGGGGAAAACATCATGAGTACACTCGACTGGATTCGAATCCCAACCCCCCATCAACAACAGTTCAATCTATATTGATATTGACGCCTTGTACCATTCGACCAATGAAGTGAGTTACACACGTGTAAACGAATCACATATTTTTTAAGCCCCTTGAACCCCATCTGATGAAGTTTCGCTACAAGAATCCTCTTTGGACTTAAATCCAAGACCTCTGTAAAACCTTTATACAGGACCAAAAAAAAAAAACACAAAAAAGTTATTTTTAAATTTTTTTTATTGCTTATTACGTTCTCAGTAAATCCAAAAAGTGTTACATCATCAGACTGTATTGCAATACGTTAGGGAGATTATAAAACAACCAACCTTCACAAATTATTCACTAGCATGTCGCAATCAAATGATATAATAAGCCTGCTGGGTGGAAAAAAAAAAGTCCTCTTATTCACAAATAGTGATGAATCAGAACGACAAAACGCTTCAAAAATCAATTCATTAACTCATATGACAAGCAATGGCAAATTTTCAAAACCATTTAATACCTCTTTGTTTTTATGAAGCTGCCAACTCGTGTCAACCTTTTGATTGGTATACTCGTTAGTGATAAAATGAGTCCGGTTGATAACCATTAGATTTAACCATTTTGTATTCATTAACACAAATATCAGTCACTCGAGTCTTTGGTATTTTTATTTAAAAACAGTATCATGGTAGTGTATCGTGAATTACTCGTACCGGTGAGTATGCGAGATAAATGCTAAGCTCATTTAATTTGGTTTGCCGACTACGAGGAGATTGGGGTTCAAATCCCTACTAGGTAAACTGCGGGCATTTTTTCTCTAAATAGTTTTACACTCTGCCTCCACACAGGTGTGTGTACATTCCCACTAAATTCTACATGACTCATCTCAACTTTATTTGATTAATTAATATACACGCGAATAGTTCAAACGGGCAGTGAGACACGGCGGCGGATTTTTTTTTTGCACTGCGTCTTACTACCCATTCGGGCCATACGCTTAATACATTAGTTGAAACTCAATAGAAACTAAGGAAAACATTTGATTTTTTATCGACTCTAAGACGAAAAATGTGCATACATTTGGCAGTGCTGCAGGTATGTTGACTATACTTTACTGGTGACGCGGAATGTCATGGCTAAAATCCCATTCGGGAGTAGTAAGCGGGTTTTTTTTTATTCTTAATATTTCCTACTTTCCCTTGGCGCCTGAGATAGTCCGAGCCCTCTTCGCTTGGTAATCATCCCACTGTAGTTCTCTTAAATAGTATCTCGAGAACTAAGAAGGGAGATTTCGAGTCTCTCAACATGTGTAAGAAGGGAAAAAGGCGGTATCTCACACTCACTATGCCAGCCACCTCACTGTAGTTCTCCTAAATAGGATCTCGAGAACTAAGAAGGGAGATCTCGAGTCTCTCAACATGCGTAAGAAGGGAAGAAAGGCGGTATCTCACACTCGCCATGCCAGCCACTCCACTGTAGTTCTCCGAAAGAGGATCTCGAGAACTAAGAAGGGAGATCTCGAGTCTCTTAACATGTGTAAGAAGGAAAGAAAGGCGGTATCTCACACTCGCCATGCCAGCCACCCCACTGTAGTTCTCCTAAATAGGATCTCGAGAACTAAGAAGGGAGATCTCGAGTCTCTCAACATGTGTAAGAAGGGAAGAAAGGAGGTATCCCACACTCGCCATGCCAGCCACCCCACTGTAGTTCTCCGAAAGAGGATCTCGAGAACTAAGAAGGGAGATCTCGAGTCTCTCAACATGCGTAAGAAGGGAAGAAAGGCGGTATCTCACACTCGCCATGCCAGCCACCCACTGTAGTTCTCCGAAAGAGGATCTCGAGAACTAAGAAGGAAGATCTCGAGTCTCTCAACATGTGTAAGAAGGGAAGAAAGGCGGTATCTCACACTCGCCATGCCAGCCACCTCACTGTAGTTCTCCTAAATAGGATCTCGAGAACTAAGAAGGGAGATCTCGAGTCTCTCAACATGTGTAAGAAGGGAAGAAAGGCGGTATCTCACACTCGCCATGCCAGCCACCCCACTGTAGTTCTCCGAAAGAGGATCTCGAGAACTAAGAAGGTAGATCTCGAGTCTCTCAACATGTCTAAGAAGGGAAGAAAGGCGGTATCTCACACTCGCCATGCCAGCCACCCCACTGTAGTTCTCCGAAAGAGGATCTCGAGAACTAAGAAGGTAGATCTCGAGTCTCTCAACATGTCTAAGAAGGGAAGAAAGGCGGTATGTCACACTCGCCATGCCAGCCACCCCACTGTAGTTCTCCGAAAGAGGATCTCGAGAACTAAGAAGGTAGATCTCGAGTCTCTCAACATGTCTAAGAAGGGAAGAAAGGCGGTATCTCACACTCGCCATGCCAGCCACCCCACTGTAGTTCTCCGAAAGAGGATCTCGAGAACTAAGAAGGAAGATCTCGAGTCTCTCAACATGTCTAAGAAGGGAAGAAAGGCGGTATCTCACACTCGCCATGCCAGCCACCCCACTGTAGTTCTCCGAAAGAGGATCTCGAGAACTAAGAAGGTAGATCTCGAGTCTCTCAACATGTCTAAGAAGGGAAGAAAGGAGGTATCTCACACTCGCCATGCCAGCCACCCCACTGTAGTTCTCCGAAAGAGGATCTCGAGAACTAAGAAGGTAGATCTCGAGTCTCTCAACATGTCTAAGAAGGGAAGAAAGGCGGTATCTCACACTTGCCATGCCAGCCACCCCACTGTAGTTCTCCGAAATAGGATCTCGAGAACTAAGAAGGGAGATCTCGAGTCTCTCAAACCTGTACGAAGGGCGGGAAGGCGGTATCTTACGCCCGCGATGGTAAGCCTCCCTCCTAAACACAGGCGTGCCCGTTTAACACGTTAACTGGCAGTGACGCAGCACTTCCACTGGAAGCTCAAACTGTGATACTCAACCAACACAGTCGTGACAAGCTTAACATCGCGATGCGTCAAATACGTGTTTTTATTATTTTGTTACATTATCATTGTTAGATATCTCCAGCGTGGACTCTGTTATTTGAGGCCAAACGATAGGAATTAATATCGAGGAAATGAATCGGCGCCCAAATTGAAAGAGAATAATAGCCTTGAACAATTAAACCCTTCATTTCAAACATTTGAACCAAGTTCGAATAGATTGCGAGAGTTAAAAAGAAGTGGGAGGGGTTTTTACTATTTATAAAAATAAATAAACAAGAACAAAATCCCATAAATGCACGGGCACTTACAGTTCTCGCCTGGTTTTAAGCAAATCAGTGAATAATATTTGAGACACCAAAAGAAAGAATTTAACATAGGAAAAAAGAAACACAAAAAGTATATTAAACTATAGACCAATATATCACGCGTATACGTGAACATTTTTGTGATTGGTGTTTAAAATAATATTGGCCAAGCTGCAAATAAGTGTTCTAAGCTTTAGATTCTGCATATTTGAATTCGTTACTTGTATTTATGCAACATCTAATTATATTCGAATATATATATATATATAAACTATATATATATATATATATATATTATATATATATATATATAACTATATATATATATATATATATATATAGTTCACGTTACTCGTAGAATGTATGGACGCTATTAGGAAAGAATCCATAAAAATAAAGTTGTTAAGGTTTATAATTAAAGTTCTTGATCTGTAAATGTGCACTAATGTAAAAAAGGGAAAAAAAAACTAATCTGCACTAGGCCTTACTGTGGTTGGATCGGCGAGAAAGTTGAGTTAGGAGATGTTTCGCCTGGTTAAAACGACTATTTTTTTAAAATTTAGTAAATATTTACTTATTTTACAAGAGCTTCAGTTTCTTGCAATGTCGTTCTGCTTGTTTGTTATTTGGACTAGAACAGAAACCATTTTACCTATAGGCAAAAACTTTGTATCTGGGGTTTTCATAAGGGACCCCTGAGGGTTTTTTGGAATTATCTATGTAACCTTAAAATTAAGACTATTTAAGTTAAGTGCGAGAAGATTTTAAAAATCTCAAAATGTCTCTAACGATTTTTATTAAAATATGTAGCCTATCCCGGCAATGTTTATATTACAGACAAAATGGTGCAGCTCATTTTCACATGAAAATGACATGTAGAGTGCCTTACACAAGCGTAATTTCCAATTTTAATCATGATTCCCCAATTATTTAATATATAAAATAACTTAATCATTGCAAATTTATAGGAGTTTTAAAAATAAACCATTTTTATTAGGAATATAATTTTATACAATCAATATGTTCCGAATTGTAAGCAAATATATATTATTAATATATTATGATTTTTTTAAATAGAGCTTTGGGAAAGTGGGAATATAAAATGCACATAACAAATAATATGTTTCTGTGATTGAGTATATTATTTCATGTATGCTCTTTGGTGAAATGGGATGGAGTTTGTCTTTTTCCCGTTATGTTTCTAAATCTATGTTTATTATTTCGTTTTACATATCTTACGAGCTATAAATATGATTTAGATGAAGGCGCGAGAACAATTTAATCATTTCTTTGTAGTTATCTCAATAAATATCGAGCAGTAAAAATTGATTATTTTTTATATTTTTTTAGAAAATGGTGTAGGCTTACTTTAAAAATAAGTTTTACATTTTGGGTACGTATTTTTGGAAGAAATAGTTTTGTCTATGATCAAAATTGATAATTTTATCCAATTTAAACTGTAAAAAATATTTTTTTTCGTGTAAATTTGAAATATCCCGTACCCCTCTTATCTATAGACATCGGAAATAATTAATTTATGCACCAAACTTTATGACTTAATTATATTTGAAAGTATTTGGTAATGTTGTTACTGAAAAGATGAATGAACGAAAGTGAGATCGATTAAATAACTAAAATATAAAAGTGAAATGGCCCCCAAATCATGTTTGAACATTTGTTCCTATGTTCAACGTTTGAAAAATATGAACAAAAAAGCCTACATAAAATGCAACCGTTTTAAACTGAGCGAATGAAATAAATAGGACTTTAAATAATGCCCCGGGAAAAAAAACCCAGCATGAATACAGAAACGAATACTTCTACCACAATAAAGTAGCGTTTCTTTAGAAAACAATGTAGCCTCGTGCGACATGTTAGTAGTTATATTTCAAAGATAAGTAGGTAATACCAAGAGTGATACTTTCTTTCAAAGGTAACTTGAGCCTAATGTTGTTTTATCTTGGTACGTCATGCCAAGAAGATGCATGGCTCGGCTCTAAAACAGGCCCAGTACTTTAAAAGGCTACCAGTTGTTCCTGAAAACACCCACACACCCTCCTCCTCCAAAATCTGATACAGTTCCCTCATTCTTCTCCCAAGCGGCCATATTTGTCTCTTGACCAGGTATTTCACAAAAGATATAAGAGGAGTAAGAGTGAGAGAAAGAAAGGATCACGTGAAAGGAGACAACTGCCGAAAAATAAGACGCCGTAATAAGTCATCACATGCACTGGTACGGGACCAACAGACGAGCATGAATTTGTTGTAAAAAACAAGACAGTAAGACGGTCCTTGTTGCTATAAGATAGTGTTTCCCAAACTTTGATACGCGATTATTTGCAGAGTGTGCGAGACGTCGCAGTAAATGTATTAATTTATTTATTTATTTATAATACAGTAAAGTCTTGATAATCTGAGCTTAACCGGTCCCATCTCGAACCATAGACCATTCGGATTACGTGGAATAATATAAAAGTATAAAAAGTTCTTAATATAAGTACATCGTGTAGTATTAGATCATTCACACTATAAAAATAATTTCGTGAATGTAAACATATGTAAACATCATTTACACTGAGAGATAGCAAGCAGTCTTACCTTGACGGATTACACTCTGTTTTATTTATTTTTTTACTTGTGATTGCTTAGCCGAGTTAGCCTGATCCGTTCATCCGATTTAAAAGGACTTGATCTGGATGTATCCTTACTTCGAGTTATTCGTAATCTCGAACTATCAAGAATCTACTTTAGTAAATCTAATAAATAATAACTAGTCAGAGCAGATTTTTGCGGGATGTGATAGGCTTTCTTTCTTTTTATCACGCCTTTATTTCACTAGAGCTACAATAGAATTTAGAACGACTGTATTTTACAGATATAAGGTATGTGTTATTTTAAGAGTAAAAATTGGGAGGGTAACTTATAGGAAATTTACTCGCATTAGCTTAGAGAGGCTCTGAGAAAACCACAGCGAGAAGTCACATGGGAAAAACTACACATGCCTTGTCGAGATTCAAATTTCGAACTCTTCTCCACTGGAAATATATAGTTTAGTGAAAAAAAATTTAAAACTAGTTAAATAAAAACTAAATCAAATCAAGTTGCTAGCCTTCGGTGCCAGAATTAAAGGTAATGCGAGTTTAGATTAGATTTTTTAGATTTTTTTTAGCAATAAAAACGTTTTTGATCTAAATCAATCAGATATTACTTCTTTATATACGTTTAGCTTGATATTTCTACGCATATTAATCAAATCAGTTATTGAATATTTTTCATAGGGATCATGGAATTTGATCATAAACTTTTCAAACAAAAAACAAAATAAATATGTTCAGATGCCATTAGAACCATGATAAAATATTCAAAAACTTTGATTATTATCATTAATATGTGTAGCAAATTAAACTATCTGGGTCTACTTAAGCGATCTTTTATTTACTTTGACCAAATAGGTATTTTAGCTATAAAACTGCTAAAATACGGACTTTAACTCGCAGTCCATTTCATTCCACCTTCAAGTTCGCGTAGAGCTGTAATAAACATTTTCCACCGGAAGTGAGCTACGCAACACCGGTTGCGAACCGTTGGACAGATCGTGTCTTACAGACCATGTCGGCTACTGCATATAAGAGGAGGGAGTGTATTTTTCTAAACGCTAACACAATTCTCTGATGGGTATGTTCGATACACGCTCTAATAGTGCAGCTCGCCGCGTGATATTGCGTTAAAGTCTCCCATTACGAGAGGAATGACATGACAAATCAAGAGCATCATTTCAGCTTTTATTGAAAGTTTATGTCAAAGTGACAGAGTAGTAGCAGTTCTTACCTTATAACATGGTGTCCCAGCCTCAATGAATGATTTAATTGAAGGTATTTTATTTAAAACAACATTTTCTTTTTCAAAAGATTGGCTAATTAAAACGTACAATTAATGCATAAGTTTACAAAATCCCATATGTGTAGCATAGTAGGGAAGTGTGGGAAATGTTGTTTTATTATTTCAGAAGGATTGGTCATTGTTGCAGATTCCAGAGAGTTGTTATGATCCAGAAACCAACTTTTTACAATATTACCAAATGCAATTTTTTGATATAACAAACGCCCGCCTCGGTGGCTTAGTTAGCTAACGCGCTAGTTTAGTGATGAGCTAGACTGCCAACGAAGGGGAGATCAAGGTTCAAATCTTGTTCGGGTGAACTGGGGGTGGTTTTCCCTAAATGGTTTCCCCTCAGCCTCCACGCAAATGTGGGTTCACTTCCTCTATATTCAACCTTCCCAATTCCTAACCCATTAGTGTAATCAGTACTTAAGCGTATAACCCAAACGGGTAGTAAGACAGGGTGCAAAGTAGTTGATATAACAAACCAAAATGAGTACCAAGAATTTTGGCCAATGTTATTTAAGTCCGAGTTCCATGGAATGGGCCTTTTAAATAATACAGCTATATTTTTGTGGGCAAAATTGATTATTTAGCCATATTATTAGTGTTATCTTATAGGTATTGATAGTATCTATGATGATTAAGAGTTTGTACAATGTCTTTACATATGGATACTTTTAAAGTATATTAAGTTTATTATTTCCTAGATTAGGCACTTCCTTTCAAAAAGTGGACTTAGGTAATACTCTTGAAAGAATACTTAAGGTGAGGCAGAAGGGAGCGCAAGTTTTTTTACAGTTTTTATAGAATATACATTTTTAGGCAAAAATAAATCAAATATTTCTCCAGTAGCAACATAGAGTTTAGTTTTCTGCACATTCTAATATCAACAGATCTTGAATATCTATCAAGAGTGTCCTGGAATTTTGTCAAAACTTTTTAAATAAAGAGAAAAAGTTTTGACAAGATTCCAGGACACCCTTCACAGATATTCAAGATCTGTTGATATTAGCATGTGCAGAAAACTAAACTCTATGTTGCTACTGGATAAATATTTGATATATTTTGACCAAAAAAATGTAATGCTATAAAAACTGTAAAATTAATCGCGCTCCCTTCTGCCGCACCTTAAGGACTGGCTACACGGAGCCGCACCGCATTTTTCCTGTGGAATGCTATCCAAGTTTTTAAATGCAAGTGGCCACACGAGTCAGCACCAAACCGCACCGCACCGGCGCGGACGAATCGTCGAAAGAGCATTGCTCCTTACTTTCTCGGTGCGGACCGTATAGCCACCTACCACCGGAAATAAATGTTCGGGAGCTTTCGAACTTTGTTTTCATGGTAAAACTAGGCATTTTTTCACAGCCGTTGCACGTGTGACGCTGTAGTCATTGTTTCCAACACTACGTGCAAGATAAACAATATTATATACAACAACTTATTGAACAACAAACATTCTTCTTCTGAATTCTTAGCTAACTTGAAATTTTATTCTTCGTAATTAATAGCTAACTTTGAAAATAGGTGAAAACCTATGCAAGTAAAAATAAAAATACAAACTTATTTTATAATAGAACTCAGTCTATAAGGAATATAAAAATGGTTAGAAAATGCGGTGCGGTGCGGGTCGGCTCCGTGTAGCCATACCTTTAGTTATCTTATTAAAGAGAAGTTAACGCAATTATTTTAGATGTTATTGTATCTTTATTTTGAGAAGAAGCTTAAAACAAGAAAAACATCCACGAAAACGTCGATGTTTCTGGATATATGATATATTATAAGTCTAGATAAATGGAAGGTTAATTTGGAACTTTGTAAGCGTAAATATAATTAATAAATTGATACTACCCATTTGGGATGAACGCATAGCTTTTCTTCATGGAAAATATTCAACAACACTGGTCTAAGTAAACACAATTACTTCTCACCAATGCATTGAAAGTAATCATTGGAATGTCAGAAACAAGATCGAGTCAGTCAGGCTGAATATCTCTGATCCTCTGGCGGTGGAGAGCAGGTGACCACAGGGGACAAGACACTCCACCGTACTGCGCGCCTCCGGTGTGAGTGGTGCCATTTAAATACATATAAAGAATAAAACGTGCGGCGGCGCGCAGAGGCGTCCGGCGCAGTGCCACGCTGCAGTGGCGGTCATCAATCAAACTTCACTAGCTACTCTAAGATATCAAAATGATTCACCGTGGAATTTTCAAATATTTTATAGAAGGCTATTGAAACAAATTATGTTGATACTCTTAAGGAATTATGTTGCTATGTTAAACAATTTTTTAAGCTATGTTTACAACAATAACAATTTTTTTAAGCGATGTTTACAACAACAAAATAATATTGTTGTTGTTTGATATAGAGCATACAAGACTGACTATTTTTAACTAAATAATTATCTGTGTGTCTGTTCACCAGGTCTTCCAGACAACTTAGAATGAAATATAGAGATACTAAATATAAGTTTTCATCAAATTAACAAGTTAAATCTTTCAATTGATGTTTAAAACAAGATGATTTAAGCTTGATGAGGAAATGTATGCGGTGTTTCTGGAAAGAGGGAGGAGTGTTCTTAAACTAGCGCTTGAATCTGCGTGCAATGTTCATTAGTTCACCTTTTATTTTATGCAAAGGTATATTATTTAAATGCTGCAGTTAAATATCTCGAGTTGACATTTTTTCATTGTTTATATAAGTAATGTGAAGAATTCTTTGTAGTGGCTTTGGTTTTCCGTACACAATACATTTCTTAAATTTCCTTGGTTTTCCAGCATCCATTAGCCGACAACCAGTCACTTTAATGTACTGCTAAATTCATGGTGTGACTTGTAAGGTCGGCACACGATTAAATGTATTCTCTTGCTTGTTGTCGGATCATTATAATATGATTTTATGCGTCTGCCAGTTACCACTTTTGTCGCATCCCTGAATATAAAATGTATATAATAAAATCCTAGCAAGTTTTAAAACAAGTATTTATGAACTTCGAAAGAAAAAGTTATTACTTCCTGGGATTTCTGTGTCAATATTTGCGTTGGCGCCGAAGCAGAGTAGCTCGCCCTAATTGACCAACTACATTACGTTTCCATGACGTCATCGGTCCAATTATCCTGGGTAGATTTTAACGAACAGCAAGTTTTTATTCGGAGAACGAGGCGGAAGAAAACCTCAAAGAGAGTAACGACAGCAAATGTCCCCCAAAAAAAGTGTTTTGATATTTATTACTATTTTTTTGTTATTTACATGGTTATTAATTTTTATGGTAATGTTTAAAAGTTGATGAATTTATATTATATTTTAAGCGATGAAGTATATATTATTTTATTAAATCTTCTGTTGAAAAAAATATTGTATGCAAGTTTAGCTTAAAAAAAAAGGTGAAATTATAACGCATGTAGTCACACGTCAAGCCAAAGGTAAAAAGCTAAATAAAATCCGTCTTCCAACATGTTTTTTTAAATATATTGTTTTCGTATATCAGGGTTTATGAATAAATTTTATCTAATATCAAATGCCCTAACTGTATGTTGCTCACATTAAAATATCTCTGCCAAAGTCAGAGATATTTTATCTTGGCGTTCTAATAGTGGTTTGTACATCCACGACTGTGGAGTCTGGATGTATATATGGGTAAGCACTGTATGTCTTGAGCTTGAATTAGCATAGCCGTGTCCCGTAAAACTAGTGTCAGGGGATATAACTTCCTTTTCAAGCACATTTTTTAAAACTTATCCAAAAGTTGAAAATTAAAACATCTATTGTAGTTTATCAACTATAGCACGAGTGGTTTTTTTCAAATTAGTGGTATATACATAGTAAGAATACAAATTGTCTTAATCTACGTATAAACTACAGTGAAACCTTGGATTGCGAGTAACTTGGTCTGCGAGTGTTTTGTAAGACGAGCAAAAATTTGCAATAAATTTTAACTTGATAAACGAGCGATATCTTGCAATACGAGTAGTACTATGGATAGGTTCTTTGTTAAAGTCGCACAAAAAGAAAAATATTTGAGTGAGCCAATATATAGCAGTGATTCGTGATCCAACATATAGCAGTGATTCCGTTAGTGAAGTGGAAGTCATCCTAAACTATAACCCACCTCCTCCTCTCATCTCTCTTGTCTACCTCACACCAGCCACCATTAAATTTAATTAATAAATTTGATTACAGTACAGTTACATTTAAATAACGAAAATAAAAAAGGTATTAATCATTTTTAGATTAAATATTTTTGGGTTGTGGGACGAATCATCTGAGTTTCCATTATTTCTTATGGGGGAAATTCACTTTGATATACGAGTGCTTTGTATTACGAACACGTTTACGAAACGAATTATGCACGCAATCCAAGGTTTTACTGTATAGAGAAAAATTAAAAGATGGAGAGACGTAAGAACACATTCTTGCAATCGTTTCCAATAAACACGAAACATAACAAAATAGATTGTTAAAAAAAAAGAGAGACAAGTAGAAGTAGCCAAGTTAACGGTTTTGTAGTATACCGGTATTCTAAAGATAGTTTTAGTGTTATAACAAATTTTAAAGAAGAAATATTTACAAAAATTAACACTATACGGGTGAAATTAATTTTATTTAAATGATCGAAATATAATTTCCAATAATCTTAACAAAAATTTGAGAAATTTATTTGTAACTGCACAGTAATGATGATAATAAATATTATTATTTCAATTTTAAATCAATTTTATTTAGGGTTAAGAAGAAAATGGCATAAAATCTTACCTATTACAATCCTTAGGTACCTAAAACTACACCCCGCTTACCCTGAATGGTAGCAGTTTTACCTTGACTGGTTACACAATGAATCTTATAAGCCAGGATGTCGAAACTTTTCCTACCAGTTAAAAATCATAACTTGTTGACTAGGCCTATTATGAAATGTAATACATAGCTCAAATCCAATTTTAAAATATTTTATTAACGCCTAAATATTAAAAAAGGAAAATTTATAAAATTGTCAAAGTGAGCATTTTAGACGATATTCATTTCATTAACTTGAATAAAAATATTGGAAATAAGACATTCAGGGCTGTAAAAATATTATTGACTTACAAAATTATACGAAGTTAACCAGTGTTGTATTTTATGTTTATTTTCTTTCAAGTCGGCATGCCACGTAAATCATGCCATAGATTTGCCATCCATGTCATAAGCTATAAGCTTACCAGAGTGGTATTTTACAAGGTAAGGGTACAGGGTATACGAAGTATTTTTAGATACACCTATTTGTGGAAAATCTCTAGGTTCTGCTAGTAGTAGTCCTATAGCGGGGGGAGGGAAGGGGGTTATGAGAATTATTGTGTATTTGTTTGTATTTATTTTAATGGTAATACCCTATAATGAGGCTATATTCACAGAATCTTATTTGAGTATATGTTTGTTCGAGATTTTGGTACCCAATATAATTTTTAGGATTTTTTTTTTTGTAGAATATTTACTGTAAAACTTTATTTCATTCCCCTCCAATTGGATGTGTCATAAGACATTTGTACTGTTGGTTTAAATATTATTACAATCGTTTTGGTATCCAGTCACACTCTAAGGTGGTAGAAAACATAATTATGTCAATCCTTTGAGCTTGTTTTCAATTTGTTTGTTGTGTTTGTCATATGTATTGTGTTTGTCGAAGATTTAAGTATGAGTGTCCGATTACGTCTAGTATTTTGCTAAGAGTCACAGAATGTTTGTGTCCAAATGTTTAAACAATTATAGTTGTGATGTGTGATGTTGATCCTCATATGATGAATTTTAAGGGAACACAGGCCTACATGAATTGGTCCTAATATTGAACCTTGCGATACTTCTATATTTGTAATTTTTGTTTCAATAATAGGAATAATAATAGATTCCCGAGTTATTTCGGAACTTTTCCTTAATACTATACTAATAATAGTTTAGAAGTGCATTCACATTAATGTGTAAAATGACTAGTAAAACCAAAATGAAAAATTATATGTGTAAGACCACCCCAGTCGAGACTCAACGTCACTCTTATATATGGCATTTCTTACGTCTTAAACTATGTGACCTTAGGTACGAGTCTGATAGGGTATAATAAGCCATTGTGATACTCAGGAAATGTTGAAAATACACTATCCAAAATAAATAGTAATTAGCATTGTGTATAAATTTAGATTATTTACGATAGTATAATTAAAACACGAAATATTTAAAAATAAAACAAACTTAAGAACTGTATAAGTTGTATTAAAGAGCAAATGTAAACAAAATAATACCAAACAAATATTCTACCGAGACAATATTAGCCATCAAAAATACCATTGCACAAGAAGAGTTTAGACTAATGCAAACATAATCACTTCATCAGACCTAGACCTTCATGACAAACAAACTTCAACTGCACGACTAGATTTTTAACAATAGAAGTAAAACTTTTTTATATGACAACACACAAATCTCAAAGAAAACATTACTTAGACTACGTTAAAGGTGAATAGCGTTGAGGCAGCCCCATGGACATGTGAATGATAATGCACAAACGCACAAACTGGTTTCTGGGAACGGTATTACACCAAATAAAGAGAAACCGTTGAGATGGTAAATTACTCTTAAAAGATATTAAAAAAAGGAAAAAAAAATTAAGAAAAATTGAAAACCTTTTCCACGTAATTCGCATTACTTAACGAACACCTGACGTCAAGAGTATTAGGACGAAGAGGATGGCTAAGACAAGTTCAAAATCTTAATAAAACTAATGTATACGAAATAATATCACACACAACTTATTAAATAACTTAAATTACTTAAAATTATTCATTCAACATTACTACAATAATATTAAGGTATTTAAATAACATTATTATTATTATATGAAGCAACTATCAAAATTTATTTAATAAACTTAAAAGAGATTAAAAATAACATAAAAAAAAGCTTTAACATCGCAATACATTAAAGGAATGAAAATAATAACTACCAAGAGTTCGAATTATAGACACCAAAATGAATCAACCTAAGGCACCTTCACAAACTCCTAATGTTAAAAAAATATAATAAAATAAAAATCATAATACAAACAATGTTGTTAAATTTAGTTTATAATATATAAAATAGATACGTGTGTGTGTGTATCGCGTCAGTTTGGGCTAGCTGCAATTTTCATAATTTTTATTTTATTTATTTGAGGTATTTAACGTGCACTTTCTGAACCAACTGATTATATCAACACATGTGAATTTCTATAAGCTAGAGCGAAATCGCCTACCAACTTCACCGGTAGAGGTATTTTCACATACCTTCCAGCATTCTTTTACATAGCACAATCGACATTGGACCGACGGATTTAATTCCCTCCGTAGGAAGTTGTGCTACTGATTGCTATCGATCAAGAAAACTCCATTGACCCTAGTTGAGAATTTTCATATTAATACTATATGAATGTGTAAGGTATAGTTTAGTGGAAATGTGCCTGTATGTGTGTACATGGATTATGGGAAACCATTTATGAAAAAGAAAGCCTCAACACCCAACAGTGATTCGAACCCCAATTTCCCCGTCAATGGCAAGTCAATATTGTGCAAAAAGTGACATCTTAGCCCATACGACCAAATAACCGAGTTACGAAAGATAATTACAGGAGTTCGTGAACTCCAACGTATCACTCTGGTGACAGTCTGGATTGCCAGTGACGGGTATATCGGGGTTCGAATTCCAGTCGGGTGCACTGAGGGTGATTTTTATTAAATGGTTTTCCAACATCTCTAAACGCGAATGTGGGTATATTTCCTCTAAACCTCTACCTTTCCTATAACTATTTCATTAGCGCAATGATTACACATACAACCCGACCGGGTACTAACACGCAGTGAAAAAAAAAAGATAAAGAAATAAACTAAAACATTTTCCCTATGAGTGTTCAAATGAGCTTTGAATTAATTTTTAACATTTTTGTATGTTGTTGGAAAACCATCTAGTACTCTCTTGACTAACATATTTGTGTTCTAAAATAATTATTTTTGTGGATATTTATATTGTTACAAAAAAAAACTTTAATAAAGCTATTGAAGTGTATTGAGGATTTAATACTAAATCAATGAGACTTTAATTAAATGAATGTAATCGTATTTTCTATATAGTAATTTAAATTTTAGAAAAGGTACTCAACAATGTTTTTTAATAGTAAAGGTTTGTTATTCAAAAAACACAATTTATGTCTCAACAAAAAATAAATGTTAAAAAGAATTCAAAACGACCTCGAATAACCCTAAAGGCGCTCGCCGTATTCCACGAGTTAAAGCCCAACCGTTAAAGGTTCTTAGTAAACTTATTTTTACATAAAACATTTTTTTTATTTAATAATCTAGAAGACTTTTAATCAATTAATATAAAACATTCTACTATTTATTTGAGCTTAAGATAAAACACACTAATTCAAGTATAAAATAAGGAAAATTTAATACTTAGAAATGAACAAGCAATCACATGTTGTGAAGGTAGAACAACATTGTGAAAATCACTTCACGTGCATACGGGTTGCAATCACCCGTTGGGAAGGTAGAACAACATTGTGAAAATCACTTCACGTGCATACGGACTGCAATCACCTGTTGGGAAGGTAGAACAACATTGTGAAAATCACTTCACGTGCATACGGGTTGCAATCACCCGTTGGGAAGGTAGAACAACATTGTGAAAATCACTTCACGTGCATACGGACTGCAATCACCTGTTGTGAAGGTAGAACAACATTGTGAAAATCACTTCACGTGCATACGGGTTGCAATCACCCGTTGGGAAGGTAGAACAACATTGTGAAAATCACTTCACGTGCATACGGGTTGCAATCACCCGTTGGGAAGGTAGAACAACATTGTGAAAATCACTTCACGTGCATACGGACTGCAATCACCTGTTGGGAAGGTAGAACAACATTGTGAAAATCACTTCACGTGCATACGGGTTGCAATCACCCGTTGGGAAGGTAGAACATTGTGAAAATCACTTCACGTGCATACGGGTTGCAATTAGAAGGCCTGTCTCTTAGATGACGTTGCAAATACATATGACGCCATTTCCGGTGATTTAGTAACATTGAGTAACAAATATTAAATTATAGTTGTACTACAATATAATTATCTAAGTTCTTTTAGTTTGTTTTTTTGTTAGAAACTGTCGTAGTATACGTGTTCTGCAGAGGCGACTTGTTAATGAAGAGAAACAAGACACAAAATAGACGTTGCTGTACTTTATAGTTAGACATTATCACTCGTTTGTACTCATTTGCAAAAGTGGTCAAACTTTTACTCGAGTTCCGTGCACCAGTTATAGACATGTGTGGCCCGTCAACTGAAGTACCGGCTGAAATAATACAGTTTGATATGTGTGCAATCACCAATTCTGCCGACAAAGTACAAGTATGGATTGTGTGATGATAATATATTAGGACATACCATCACTTATTTTATACCCACTCAAAGAAATACTGAACAAAGTATTTGTCAGGGGACGCCCCAACCATTAGGGAGATAAATAAATCACCTCTGAAGATTAGAAACAAATTGGAGCAACCGAATGGCGGTGTAAATGTACATAAAACAGGGTAATTCAAAACTTAGTCGGCCTATAGTAAAAAAAAAATAAGGCACATATTGGATTACGAATAGTATGTTGCTAACCCAAACTACACAGTAATAGAGGAATGTGCTATACCAGAAATCACGCTCATTAGTGGCCAAACGAGGGCATCATATAAATATTATTTTCTCTCTTTATCCATATCTTTGGTTAGATCTCTCTTTTTTCTATTATTTCTCTTTCCATTTCTCTCTCTCTCTGTCTCTCTCTCCAATTTTTTTCTCTTCTTTCTATCTTTCCAACCATTTATTTCTCTTCTTTTTATCTTTCCAACCATTTATTTCTCTTCTTTCTATTTTTCCAACTATTTATCGCTCTTCTTTCTATTTTCCCAATTATTTATCTCTCACAACTATTTATCTCTCTTCTTTCTATTTTTCCAACTATTTATCTGGCTTTCCATTTATTTCTCACCATTTTCATATATTTCTCTTTCTTAATATTTTATATATATATATATATATATATTGTTTAAAACAGTGTATATTTTTAGTTAGCACACAATATTCAGTGCACAAACAGTGAAATATAATGTGTCAAGGCAGTGAGTTGTTTCACCAATTTAACGGGCAGTTCTCGCTCAAAGTGTCAACAACACAATACCGAACAGCAGTAGTCAGAGCACCGCACCACTAATGGTTCCCCCATCATGCATCACTCGGACAAAATGAGGCGTCAGCTGCTGCTCGTTCAACAGTGCTCTCTGGTTGATGGGAAGCAAACAATCGCCACCGGTTGTCGGAAGACGTGCGAGCTGGTTTAAAACAAGAGATCTGATGTCATTAGAGAAGATTTTAGGAAAAAACGCCTCATCATATATTTTATAAGAGCAACTATTTCAGATGAGGTTTTGTGACGTCACTGTGGGAACAGTAAGCCAGTCCCAAGAGAGATGTGATAAGTTCTGGACCGTGACATAATAAGCAACCGATTCCCGACAAGTGTTTTTATCACATTTAAGCATCCTAGTACTAGGTTTAGACAAAAACACGCACACCCAGTCAAAACAATACACAAACTTAAATGTTTACCAAATCAAAATTAGAAAAAATAATTATTGTTTTAACATTCTTGAAAACAGGAAATAGCATCATTTTTAAAAAAGTTTCACGTAAAACTAACTGTTTAGAAACATAAATCTTCTTTTCCACGAACGAATAAAGTAGTTTTTTAAATATGGTCGCCACTTCAAAGTTCTAAGATGACTGGATTGTTTGAGAGGTTTTGTGGCTTCAAGATTTCCATTTTAATAAAAAAAAAAGTATCGCAGTGTGAGGATATTGTCCTGGACTATTTTATATTCGTGTTTATAACGCAGTCATGTGAAAAGTATATGCTATTGTCTATATTGATATAGCCAACAACACGGAACAAAGAAAATATAATAAGAAATACAAATTATTAATTTAAGGGAGCTATATTAATGACTAGGGACATTTGACATGACTATACTTCTCGCTATTATGCTATCGCTTATAATATAAATTATTATTTTGCATAATAAAACCCTTCACCTTTTACTATTTTAGTAACATTAAGTTTTCTAGACAAACTGTCAGGAAGGTGAAACTCAGAATAAACAAAAACAATAATTTTACCGGTTGTTCTCTATGAGTGTAAAAAGTGTTCTCAAAACTTACATTGTGAAAACAAATCTAGGATGTTCGAAAACAAGGTGCTTAGGAAGATATCTGGTCTAAAAAGGAATGAGATTACAGGAGAGTGGAGGAGGTTACAAATACCCTGTACTCATCACTAAACATTTTTAGGATAATCAAGGCTCGTATATTACGGTAGGCAGGACACGCAGCGCGAATGGGAGAATATAGAACCGTGCTCATAATATTGACTGGCAAACCCAATGAGAAGAAACCATTGGTAAGATCTATACACAGTTGGGAGGTTAACATTAGAATGGACCTGAAAGAGATAAGGTGTGATTAAGTGGACTGAATGGAACAAGCTCAAGATAAAGATAGAGTGAAATGAGGTGTAATGGAAGGAACTAGATCAAGATAAGGATAGAGTGAAATGAGGTGGAATGGATGGAACTAGCTCAAGAAAACGATAGCGTGAAATGAGGTGGAATGGATGGAACTAGATCAAGAAAATGATAGGGTGAAATGAGGTGGAATGGATGGAACTAGATCAAGATAAGGATAAAGTGAAATTAGGTGGAATGGATGGAACTAGCTCAAGAAAACGATAGCGTGAAATGAGGTGGAATGGATGGAACTAGTTCAAGAAAATGATAGGGTGAAATGAGGTTAAATGGATGGAACTAGCTCAAGATAGCGATAGATGGCGTGCTTTTGTAAGTTCAGCGATGAAATTTCAAGATTCTAATGTCATGGAATAACACAGGCATGAGATATATATATCGTTATTATTTTTAAAAAACATGTAAAGGTATAAAATTCAAATTCTTTCAATACCCTAATTTGTTTACATAAAATTGCAAGTCTCTATAAACTACACATAACAACCCAGAATTATATTTGATTATCCTATGTTTACGATATCAGCAATCATATATATTTTCTTCCACACAATTTTCTTTTAAATAAGACAGTTAAAAAAAACCTTTTCAAACCATACCATCGTAAATAATGAGCTCAATTATATACTCCACACACACACACACACAAACGAATCTCCACCTATCAAAATGTCACATGTGGTTGACCACAGCATGTTGGGCGTGTGTCTCCACCAACCCTCGGTCAGGCAATATATCATAAAGGGGACACAGGGTTGTCAAAGGGGGTGAGCTCTTCAGTGTCGATGTGAACCCCCCCCAATTTGTCGCTACTCTACCACTTCCTGCCTTTGTTGAGCTACTCCGGGAATGGTTTTAAGGTTTTATTGGCCTTGCAGACAAGAAGGTCGTAACTTTAGACTAAATCTCAATGTTTTAGGGTTACATTACGATTCGGAGGTAGGAATGTTAGTGCCTGAAGAATTTATGAATCGGAATGGAGGATGAAAGAGGAGTGTTTGTGATAATTAAGATAACTTTAATGCTATATTCATTCCAATCTCTAGGGATTGTGACTCAAATCTTTGATAGAGACGTAAGATGGCAACGAGCATTCCAAACTTCACTAATATCAAAAAGTTTCAAGCGTTAATAATAGCTACTGAGAGAATATATATATATATATATATATATATATATATATACACACTCGTATATATGAACGTTTATTTTTAGAGTTATTAAACGTTTTCCTCAATAATGAATTGGTAGCGGAGGATCCATTGAATGGCCTGTTAAACACCAGTTTGAGAGCAATGGATTTTTTTAGTCCCTGGTAACATTTAAAAGTCCATTGCTTACGCAACTCCTGTGTATTATATTTACGTTTTAAGAGAGAGTATCGTAAATGGGTGTGAGCAAATACATAACACCTCAGGTTAACTCAACAGAGTACGACAAAGCATGGAACGCTGGCGCTCAGAGGATGCATCGAAGCAACAAAATGGTCTTCCTGAGTGTTTGTTTGTTTCCCTTGAACTGGTTTGGTTGCATTATTTCTTCTGTTGGATTGATTATTATTTGAATAACACAATTCCTCCTATCTCAGAAACTAAGCTGAAATAGACCCATGTTTATATGAAATTTTCTTAATGTTTGGTCGATGGGAATACACCCCTGGAATATTTTACTTCAATTAAAATAAACCCGTATTTATTATATATATATATATATATATATATATGGACAACAAACGTTTGTATCCCATCTTATCTAAGTCTCCAGGCGAGACACAAAAATAAGACAATCCGAGTCCAAATAAGGACGATACGTAGAACGAGCCGTCTGCAACCAAACGGAAACATGATCAAATATTTGTAGTTGAGGTTAGTGGAGTTAAGTGGCGGTGAGTAAGCGACCTTCCCGGCACTTCCGGCCACTGTGGGCGGGGAACAGAAAGAGACCTGGTTAAACATTGCCCTCCCCGGCACCTCAGACAGTCAAAACACACGAGGAGATTTACTGGGGTGGGAGTGAAATATACGTCGATTAAAAACAAGTGTTGGGGAGGGAGAGGGGTGAACAAACAGTCGGGGGTAGGTCCTGCAAAGTATTATTATTATTATTATTATTATTATTATTATTATTATTATTAGCACCGCGTCTTACTACCCGTTCGGGTTATACGCACTTACGCTAATGTACAATGTTAGGGTGATTGTGAGATGAAATGGAGGACCTACAGTTTAAACGTGGAATCCGAACCACGGTGGAGGCCTGGCATTCCTCACATTCACAAGTTGTGATTAATACACATCTTGTCAGAGGTGAAGGAAGGGTTTGGCAATCAGATAAATCTGTGCCGGGACCGAGGATTGAACCCGGACCCTTAGCACAGAAGTCTGACACCTTACCCTTAGACCACCAGGTCACCCTCCTGCAAAGTAGATATTTTATTTGTAATTTGTACTTTTTAGCACCATGGTTACTAGTAACTTAATACCAAAGGTAAGAAAGGAACTAGAGAGTTAGGGGGTAGTTTGTAGGTCAATAAATGCATATTAGCGTGGGGAGAGGATAAGAAAACCACAGAAATAAATCAAATTTGTAAAGAAAGTACCTCGGTCCAACTGACCTCAAACTCGCCATCACCAACAATCCAGTCTATTTCTAGGCTGACACCTAAGACCAGGTGACCATTGGTACTATTACCTGGTAGGGGAAACCACGGAAGGTATTTTTAAGTAGGTATCAAACAATCTGTAAGGAGACCAATGTTTTATTGCCCTTTTAGAAGAGTATTGTTATGCTATGCCAATCATCAAAAGTATCTAGGTAACATTGTATAATTAAGATGATTGTAAATAATATTTTTAAACAATAACAATGGTTCAAGACCTAACTAAAATTCACTGCGCATGCGTGCTCTAAACAAGAAAGTGAAGGCTCAGTACCAACCGGGTGTATTGCAGATGCCTACCTCAGTCTCTCCCCCCCCCCCTCCCCCCCCCACATACACACGCACATCGTGTTTTTAATATTTTACTCAGGTAAATGCTTGCATAGTTCTTTTCAATCAATCTTTACATTCTTTTTCTATAATTATAAGGAAAAAAATAGTAATAAGCGTATGTGGAAAAATTGTCAGTGGGCACGCGGATTAAATATCAGCCTGATTTAGTTTTCTAGCAACGAGGAGGTCAAGGTTCAAATTATGGTCGAATTCACTAAGGGTGGTTTTCCCTAAATTATTTCACACTCACTCTCCACGGAAATGTAAATATATTTCCTCTAAAATGTACCTTCGAAATCCTTTGCATTATTAAAGTGCAGCGTAGGTAGTAAGAAGCTGCAGGGAAAAAATTAACACTTTTCTGGCAGCCTCCACGCTCACTTGGCTTACTAGCCTGGTGGTTAGGATCACTAAGTATGGTCGGCACATCTTAGATTCACTACCCACCCTCTCTTCCCATTGCCCCGACACTATCCCTCTGAGTGACCTCTGACCCCTGTTCAATAGAAGCGCTGCTAGCCGCAGTCATTGTTCCCCCGCACAGCCAACAACTCGGCGGGTAGCCTGTAACTAAACAATGTAGGACCCCCACTCGCCCGTCTCCGTGGCCACAGCCGTCAAGGCAACGAGCAAACTATGATTATTTCTATACATTCCATATTTATTCATGACATTTATAGAGCTGGACTGTTAAGTTGTATGAGCTATGGTTATAGTGGGAACCTCATCATTGGTACATTAGCGCCGGCAAATTATTGAATTATCCAACAGGGATATTGACACGATACATATTCAGGTGTGATACAGCAACGTCTCTCGAACCCTAGCACCTTAGTTTCTTACCTACAGCATATATATGGGATTGTTTCTTGGATGTTGAGCTACATTGAAAGTAAAGTTATGGTTATGAGAATCTTATCCAATGCTAAAGTATGAACAGGAAAACACGTTCATCTTAATACTGCTCACGTGATTCATTCTCAAATAGTAAAGCGTTAGTTTGATCAAAATCAAAGAGCGTAAAGTATCTTGGTAGTGTGATTGAGACAAAAGGGAAGCAGCAGAGAAGATATAGAGAGAAGATGGCAGCAGGGAGAGGTTATTCTATAGATATGTAAGAGACCTACTATGGAAAAGAGAATGTCCCTTAAGTGTAAGGAATGTTGTAAAGAGTTTACTTCATACCCATAGTTACGTATGCAGCAGAAACTTGGACTTTGGATAAAACAGAAACAAGGAAAGTGGAGGCCATAGGAATGAAGTTTTTTTGAGAAGCATGACTAGCTATCACCAGGAGAGATAGGATTAGGAATGAAGATGTAAGGTCAAGATTGGGGTACAGGGGGTACATGAGATAGTAGAGGATGAGATGGTATGGACACGTAATGAGGATGGAAGGGGAGAGGATTTCAAGAAGATTAATGGATATGAAGTATGTAGAGAAGAGACCGCAAGGAAGACCAAGGAAGATATGGGAGAAACAGATAGCAGCAAGTGTGAAAGTGAGAGAAGGAGAGTGGACAAGAGTAAGAGGAAGAATGGTGGTAGGACAGAGGCATTTTACTAAAACGGACCTGGCCACAGGCTGGAAACAGTCCATGATGATAATGATGATGATAAAGACCTACTTAGAGACCAGTGAACATAATCTATTATGTTCGGACTCGCCTCGGTGGTGTAGTTGGCTAACGCGCCAGTCGTGGTGAGCTGGACGACCAAGGACGGGGAGATCGAAGTTCGAATCTTGGTCGGGTGAACGTTTTTTTTTTTCCTAAATGGTTTTACACTCTCCCTCCACGTAAATGCGGGTTCAATTCCTCTAAATTCAACCTTCCCAATTCCTAATCCATTAGTGTAATTAGTACTTAAGCGTATAACCCGGACGGGTAGTAAGACGCGGTGCTAAATAATAATATTATGTTCGGGTGATAATAAAAAAAATAGGTAGCTCAGCCACTATACCTAGATAGTATATTTTATTTAACACCACGTCTTACTACCCGTTCGAGTTGTACGGCTATGATCTAATTATTCTAATGGGGTGAGAATGAGAAGGGTTGAATTTAGAAGAAGTTTCCCGCATTTGTGTGAAGGGAGGCCATTTAGGGGGAAAAAATCCTGAGTACACCTGAGCGAGATCGAACCTCGATCTCGTCATTGGCAGTCAAGTCTAGTGCGAGAGTGACGCCTTAGACCATGTGGACCCCAAAGCGGGTACCTCGATAATAGAGGACACACAGAGATCAATGGACGAAGTTCTTGTCAGGAATTTTCCATGGAACATGATATTTGGCTGCACCAAGAATCACCCATGGATCATGGAACTAATTCTAAGTATGGAACATCAGTTGGGATGGGACTGGGTTTGAGCTTCTGAAATATGTTTAAGGTACTTTTAAATAAGAAAGGTATTTAAGAATCTAAAAAATTAGAGCTCTATTTACTTAAAGTTAAATCGTAATAGACTTGATTGCCAATGACGGGGAGATCGAGGTTTGAATCTCAGGCGGTTGGGAATGAGGATGGTTTTACAGCTTTATTACTTAGTACTTTCCAACCCCTTTCCACGTTAACGCGGCTGTACTTTTATAACCACCGTTCTAATCCCTGCCCATTAAATTAAGTAAATAGTAGACTTGGTGTTGTTAAACATAATTGTAAGTGAATATTTTTCAAAGGTTGAATTTTTAACTAACCAGAAGTGATCCGATTAGGAAGTACATTTAGGTTGTACGATAGTTTCACTAAATTAAGTATTATTGCTAGAAGTTGGATACCTCGCATTAGGAAAAACGTATTTTTAAGATGTTGCCTACCTATGGCGTCACGAAAGATCAGGATAGGAATTCATATGTTAGTGAATTTACGTTTTATCCAGCGAGTTTTTAAGATATAACGTTGAAACAAAAACCATAAATTCTTAAATAATTCTAAAAATAGTCCTACATGTCACAAAATTATTATTTTTATCTTGAAGAAGTTATCTAAACTTTTTTATTTTTAATAAATCTACAGCTTGGGCTATTTGGCTTGGCTACGTTTCCTGCCAGGTTATAGATTAAAAAAAGACACTGGTAGCAAATATTATCTAGGATAGGAAACAATAAAAAGTTTATTTTAAAAAGCGTGTCAATGTTTTCAAGACACAAATAGTATAGTGACTCTGTAAACTCGTCAGAAGAAGAGGGGAAGTGTTATAGATAGATAAACAAGAGCCCTCGCAGGATGAACTGCTCATTTTCTTCCCTTTATTTCTATTTCATACAACTATAGTAAAGATACAACCCGATTAGCAAAGTAGCTTCGAAATCTCCAAGTTGGCAACGTGTTAAAAGATATGCAGGTTAAGGAATATATTTTAGCCTAGAAGTTTTGACACCTCACATCTGACAACACTGTGCTATACTCATCCTCTAAACTGTTCACGTACCACGAATAACCTCCGTGTCCAAATGTCAAGAGATCAAGGGGGAAGGCTTCGCCCCCTGGGCCCCCCCGACCAAATTATGCATTATCTTCCGAACGCAGGGTACGTATTAAAATCACGGTAACGTATAATTTGGTGTCAATACCTCATTAAACAGCGCCACGAATAAATCTGATAATAGCAGTTGACAAGATCTTGTTTGTTAAACACTGGGTTTACCTGGAATACTTAAGGGATGCTACGGCTTGTTTATGACTTGACTGTTTTATGGTTCAATCTTGTTTATCTTTTCATTTTTCTTCTTGATGAAAGAGCAATAAAATTCGCGGAGGTTATATTTTAAATAAATACTTTGCACAGAAATGGTTGAATCACGTTGGCGTGGTTTATCGATTAATAAGGTGGATCACTGAAGTAATACCTCCTACATCGATCCCAGTGTATGTTTATTAATTGTATATGGCATTGTTATAGGATATTACCTTGATTTAAATTCTAGATGTTGAGTACAAAAACTATTAAGTTAGTTCCTAAGACACTGTGTCTAAATGTGTAGGCATACTTCAAAGTAGGAGTCTGAGCAAATGAGCTTTTTTTTTCTTTCTTAGCACAGCGTTTAACTAGCCATTCGGGTTATACGCATATGTACTTACTAATTACGCTAATAGGCTAGAGATGAGAAAGGTTGAATTTGAGAAAGTGTACCCACATTTGCGTGGAGAGGGTGGGAAATAATTTAGTAAAAACCACCCTCGGTACACCCAACCGGGTTCAAACCACAATCTCCCCGTGATCGGCCATCGGGTCTGTAGCTTCTTGGAATGCGCTTGCCGCTAAAATGAAAGTAGGCATAAATTATGTAAATTGTATTAATATTTTTATGAGTTGCTATAAGTTGAAACCAGTGTGGACTGTTTGTCGGTAACGTGTAAATCAGGGTTCGAATCTCACCCATTAAGTTTTGTCAACTCTTCCTCCACACAAATAAGGGTAGACGTCATCTTAATTTAATCTTCCTCGTCCCTAACACAGAGTACTTAGTGAATATGCGCACAACCCAAACGGGTAGTAAGACGTGATGATAAAAAAAAAAGGTTAAATTTTTGTTGCGTCATTTAGTTATATTTCCAGTATAGATATAGAGATTAAATCAAACACAGACTACAAAAAAATTCAAAAAAATTGAAAAAAGAAAAAAAAATCGAAACTATAAAAAATATTTAAATTTTGACATATTAGTCGATTTGATATGACTCGCAAACCCGATGGGAAGAAACCAATGGGAGGACCTAGAAGTAGATGTGAGGATAAAATTAGAATGGACCTGAAATAGATAGGGTGTAATGAGGGTAAATGGATAAAAGAACTAGCGCAAGATAGGGATAGGGTGTAATGAGGGTGACTGGATAAAAGAACTAGCGCAAGATAGAGATAGGGTGTAATGAGGGTGACTGGATAAAGAACTAGCGCAAGATAGAGATAGGGTGTAATGAGGGTGACTGGAGGGTGTAATGAGGGTGACTGGATAAAGAACTAGCGCAAGATAGAGATAGGGTGTAATGAGGGTAAATGGAGGGTGTAATGAGGGTGACTGGATAAAGAACCAGCGCAAGATAGGGATAGGGTGTAATGAGGGTAAATGGATAAAAGAACTAGTGCAAGATAGAGATAGGGTGTAATGAGGGTAAATGGATAAAAGAACTAGCGCAAGATAGAGATAGGGTGTAATGAGGGTAAATGGATAAAAGAACTAGTGCAAGATGGGGATAGGGTTTAAAGAGGGTGACTGGATAAAAGAACTAGCGCAAGATGGGGATAGGGTGTAAAGAGAGTGACTGGATAAAAGAACTAGCGCAAGATAGAGATAGGGTGTAATGAGGGTGACTGGATAAAGAACTAGCGCAAGATAGAGATAGGGTGTAATGAGGGTGACTGGAGGGTGTAATGAGGGTGACTGGATAAAGAACTAGCGCAAGATAGAGATAGGGTGTAATGAAGATGAATGGATAAAGAACTAGCGCAAGATAGAGATAGGGTGTAATGAGGGTGACTGGAGGGTGTAATGAGGGTGACTGGATAAAGAACTAGCGCAAGATAGAGATAGCGTGTAATGAGGGTGACTGGAGGGTGTAATGAGGGTGACTGGATAAAGAACTAGTGCAAGATAGAGATAGGGTGTAATGAGGGTAAATGGATAAAAGAACTAGCGCAAGATAGGGATAGGGTGTAATGAGGGTGACTGGATAAAAGAACTAGCGCAAGATAGAGATAGGGTTTAAAGAGGGTGACTGGATAAAAGAACTAGCGCAAGATAGAGATAGGGTGTAATGAGGATGAATGGATAAAGAACTAGCGCAAGATGGGGATAGGGTGTAAAGAGAGTGACTGGATAAAAGAACTAGCGCAAGATAGAGATAGGGTGTAATGAGGGTGACTGGATAAAGAACTAGCGCAAGATAGAGATAGGGTGTAATGAGGGTGACTGGAGGGTGTAATGAGGGTGACTGGATAAAGAACTAGCGCAAGATAGAGATAGGGTGTAATGAGGATGAATGGATAAAGAACTAGCGCAAGATAGAGATAGGGTGTAATGAGGGTGACTGGATAAAGAACTAGCGCAAGATAGAGATAGGGTGTAATGAGGGTGACTGGAGGTGTAATGAGGGTGACTGGATAAAGAACTAGCGCAGATAGAGATAGCGTGTAATGAGGGTGACTGGAGGGTGTAATGAGGGTGACTGGATAAAGAACTAGCGCAAGATAGAGATAGGGTGTAATGAGGGTGACTGGATAAAGAACTAGCGCAAGATAGAGATAGGGTGTAATGAGGGTGACTGGATAAAGAACTAGCGCAAGATGGGGATAGGGTGTAAAGAGAGTGAATGGATAAAAGAACATGCGCAAGATAGGGATAGGGTGTAAAGAGGTGGACTATATATAACTAGATCTAGATAGGGATATGTGGTGTACTTTTGAAAGTGCGGTAATGAGCTCTCGAGTTGCCATAAAGTGAGTGAGTAAGTAAACGGTTTCACTGATCTCAATTCCACTGTTTTTCAAATAAAAATACATACAGAGAACATTAACCCAATGCGAGGTCTGGTCCAAGCTGTATTACCTACAAGTCCTGGGCCTGTGACTAGATCTGTTCATCTTCTGTGGCGGCTAGTCTATGTCCACGCTGTCACTAGGAGGGGCGGTAGGGGCATCATAGATCACGGCTACAGCTAATCACCTGTCAAGGCGAGCATTGGGCGCCCAGCAGGGGCACACACGGTCTCACGGGTCAACAGCCCTAACCTTTCCGGGACACCCTTTCCCCTTCACCCCCCAACTATCCTCAATACATGTTCACCACACTCAACCAAAGACGTGTTTCTGTAAGGATAGCTGTTAATATTTCCATAAAACTTTTATACTCATTTCCTTAAAACGTTATTAAATTGTTTGCCTATAGATGCTACTAAAACGTTACGGTGCCTACTTACGAGATGGACTTTAACCATTTCTAGAAGACTACATTTAATCAATCGCGTTAAATACGTCAAATTAAGTTAAGGTGGGAGTGTAGGGGTCGCGAGAAAAGGTCATTGTTTTTGTAGTTTTTATAGCAAAGCATATTTCTGGACAAAATAAATCAAATATTTATTCGGTAGAAACATTTAGAGTTTAATTTTCTTCCCATGGTGATATCTAAAGTTGTTGACTATATGCCATGAGCAGAATTAGACGGAAAACTTTTTTAGTGAATAGAAAAAGTTGTCATTAAATTCCAGGACGACCTCGACAGATATTAAAAAAACTGTTGATATCACCGTGTGAAGAAAATTATTTATGTTTTGTACTGAAGTATAATATTTTAATTATTTTGACCAAAAAAAAGTGTTTATTTGAAAACTACAAAAAGAATTACCTTTTCTCGCCTTCCCTAAACTTCCACCTTAAAGCACTTTCCACAGGAATGAAATAAAATTAGTTTTCATTCATATCAGATGGGTATGTAGGCATGGTCTGGTCTGTCTTTTACCGGGAGATCAGGGTTCAAGTCCTGGCTAGGTATACTAAAGATGTTTTACTCCCTTAAATTATGGATTTCTTTCATCTTAAGTGGATAATTTTTCTTCTAAAATTACCAACTTTATCATCCTTTTCAGATTAGTGTAAATATGTCAATAGCCTGGATGGGTAGTAAGAGGCGGTGCATGAAAATAAAGTTTGTTTATTTAAAAAACTAGGTACTTTTTAAAGGGGTTTTTCAAACTATATATTTTATGTCATGTGAGAAGCTACAATAACAATTTTAATCAAAATGCAGATCAAACAAAATAATGAGAAAGTATTTATAGCAAAAGAGTTCTGAAAAAAAAATAAAAAAATGACGCGATGCTCAATTTTCCAGTCGTTAAAAAGTGAAACAGGTATTATTGCGCGCCTAGAGCCTCACCTAAATATCAGTTGCCAGCACTGAGAGCAGTTTCAATTTACCGGATCACAACAAGCTGGCAGTTTATTTGACATTACAGCTTGCATTGTAATGAGCCGAGCACTGGCCATTATTTATTGTTGCCACGATACGGATCTGCAATTTGTTACACATTCCAAGCGGGATAGCCTCACGAGATGACGCTATAACGAGAACCACGGTCCCAGTATCCCATGACGATCTGAATTAGTTTGTTAAATAAAATATAATTTTAGTGCAAAAAGTCTTCTGACAAAAATGATATAAGTGACAAGACATGTTTATAGTAGGATGAATAAAGTTTATTTACTGTATTTTAAAATTACAAAAAAAAAAAAAAATAGTATTGTTTAAGAAAATGCGATTTGATAAGATTAAGTATAGTTATATTGATCAACAAACATATTCTTCAAGAGCAATGGCTGCACGGTCTAAAACGTTAGATTTTAAATGTAATCGGTCATAGTTGACGAAGAAGTGGGGGTGCAGCGTGCAACAGAGGTAGTTTTCTATGTATTAATTTCCCTTTGATTTTCCACCATTCCACCCAGGCTAGTTTGGGTACAATTCCTCTTAATGATCCTCCTCATCTCTAACTCTTAGATTAAGTCGTTAGTGACTCATATGTTGAACGTCATGATATGACCTCCGAGATGATATCTTTTACATTTGATTGATAAAGAATAGACTCATAGTGGTGGGTATGGGAGTAAATACGTCAGTCTCATCTTGTCGGGTTGGCCAGTGAAGTCATAGTAAGCCTGATCTCATTAAATTAATAATGAGATCCCAATAAGTAGCCTGGTCAACGTGTTAAAAAAAGATCCAAAAACATCAAACCTTACAAATCTAGAAGTTTGTGAAATCGCATCACTTCACCTAGTCTCGGTCTCTCAACACAACTGACGGAAATATTTCGAATTGCAGATATTTGAGAGAGATTCCAATAAGTTCTTCTTCCACGTCCCTTTAACCCCTATAGGACTATGGACTTGGGACATCCATTATGTTTTAAAGCCTTAATAAAGCCTCTTCCATTAGCCATACTATACCCGTACTTAAGCAGCCCATCAGGAAGACATAAAGAAGGCCACTGTCCCATTTTGCAGAAAATGTCAAACTTCCGAATCAATCCACGATTCTTTGCGGTTCACGAAACTTATGATCAACCAACCAACACTAAGACCCGATGTTTATAGCATTTAATTGTTTCAAGATAGCTAATTTCTTAAAATAATATTATTGATCAGAACTGCAAAGGTTTCTGGGAAAAAATAAGGTGAATCTTATGATTTTATATAAGTTTATGCTTCCTCTTGTATTATAAAAGTAGTAGCTAGGAGATATTCCTACTTAAAATGTGAGGGGAGCACATTTAAATAAACTTAATACTGCAGATTATTATTAAGGAAGGGATGTAGGATACGCGAGAAAATGTCAGTGTTTTTGCAGTTTTTATATCAAAACATATATTTGGTCAAAATAAATCAAATATTACTTCAATACAAACATCGAGTTTTTCTTCACATAGTGAACATTTATTGAATATCTGTCAAGGGTGTCCTGGAATTTAATGACAACTTTTTCTCTTCATTTAAAAAGTGTTTCATCTAATGTCGCTATGCTCATCACAGATATACAAGAAATGTTGAGGTCAACATGTGAAGAAAATGAAGTTCTATTTTTGTATTGGAGCAATATTTTTATTTTGAACAAAACATGTTTTACTAAAAAAAACCTGCAAAAACACTGACACTATTTTACGTTCCCTACATTCCCACCCTAAATTTTCAATATGTGATCAAATGAGTTTGACACGCCTGACGTACGATAACCACCAAAGTAAACTGGGTCAAACCAAACACTCAACAACGGTAATAAAGCACGTCGGACCTCCGTTCGTCAGCTTTCCGCCATCGGTGATAAGGGAATTACAGGTACCCCCCCCTAGCAAGCCATCACGGCGACGCGCCGGTCAGAATTGTTCCACGCGGACGAACTCCCCGGATGCCTAGCGGCTGAAGTGAGATGAGAGAAGGTTAGGTGGGCAGTGATTTATATCGAGGTGTCGCGGAGAATTACTGCCACTAGTTGCTCCGACCACTATTAACACTACATTTTGTAATAGGAGGGTTTATTGGCATAACTCCACGTGTGAATGTACACTCCACTTTAACTGAAAGGCGACAGTCTTACCTTGACGGATTATACTATGACCTCATATTATAATTTACACCAGGAGTGCTCAATCTTGTTTTTGGTGTTCCCCTATTTACGAAAGAATAATGAGCATGCCACTCCATATCAAACATTAAATTTAGCCTTAACCTACAACCACCCGCCCGCGAAAATATACAACAAAAATGCATTCGTACTGTTTGCATTTTTTAACGCATTATTTAGTTAATTCCTGAACAGGATACGGGGATTTTTCAAAGATCTTATCTGCGACACAATATTGGAAATAAAAAAACAGTGAAAATGACCATAAAGCCGTGTGAAATGATAACCCCTCTATTAAACATAATAATAGCATGTTTCAAGAATATATGATAAAATCATCCACGACTATTTATTTTTAAAAACATGTATTAATAAAAGAGAACGTTACTAGAATAAATTAAGTTACAAGAGTTTCATGATGACATGAATATGTTGTTTATCTGTTTTCTATTGTGTGTTGTTATTTTACTTTACCCAAGGCGATATTCAGCTTGCCACTATTGGCACTTGTGCCGCAGGTTGGCCACCTATGTGTTACACCCTAGTGTTATCCGTTTCTTTCTTTCTGGGTAAACCTATAGTGTATACTCCGTTCACGGTGAATGGTAGATCGTCTATTGATGAGGTTAGACCAAAACATTTAGGTGTACATAGTGCTAAAATAATACGTGCGCATGCGCCAACTAGCTGTAGATGAACAACAGTTAAGCGTTATATTGGAGAATCATGGCAAAGCACGTTGTCTCTATTTTTTTAGCACCACGTTTTACTATCCGTTTAGGTTATACCTATATGCACTAAATTATTTTAATGTTCTAGGAATTAAGAAGGTCATATTTTTGAGGAAGTGTAAACGCATTTGCGTATAGAAAGAATCTAAATCCACTCTCTGAACACCCGACCGGGATTTGAACCCAGATTCTCAGATTATAGACAGTCATTCAATTGCGAGAGTAACGCCTTGAGCTATGCAACCATCAAAGCGGGTGTAATCTTTATTGTTTGCTCAAAAATAAATGACCTTATATTTTAGTTTTTTCTGCATCATGTAAGTTGCAGGAAGGCCTGAAAGGTCCTTTTTCCTACCAAAATCCTAATCAAAAGTAGGCTTCTGGTGGGGAAGAAGGCCTTTCAGACCACCAATCCTAACATAAACAGGATATACAATAAACCGTGACTAAGAATGTTCAAGTTTTTATACACGAGATCTTGATGAAATGCAAGTTACATGAAAACAAAACAGAAACTAAAATAATTTACGCTGAGGCTGAATAGTCCACTTACACTAGCTTTGGATGATAATTGAAAAGGTTATATAATCATGCATCTCTCTTTCTTTAAGTGATGTAATTGAAGAAATATGGAGCGATATACCACACGAGAAAAACTACCCAAATTAGCGTGGAGGGAGGAAGGAAGGTAAATTAACAGTGATTATATTCCATTTGAAAACAACAGTAATGTAAGAATCACAATGACATATTAAAAACTCCATGGCATCGAGTCCGCAAGAGAACTATACCGACAGAGCGACCGCCACCACTAGCGATGATAGTGTTAACATTTGCGGATAGAAGGTGCCTGTGGTCAGCACAACGAGCCCTCCCGTCATTAATCTCAGTTTTATAGACCGGAGTCACTACTACTTTTTTCAAATAGCTCCTCATTTTGTCCTCACAAGGCTAAGTTTGACCCCGTAACAGACCCGCTGTTTCACAAAATGATTCTGGAAGTGCCGGGGATCGAACCCTGGACCTCTGTGTCTGTATTCAGGAATACGGACCACTGAACCACAGAGCTAGAAAAAATTATAAATTATAAACAGTTCTAGAAGATATCTAAATTTTTTATAGTAACATAGCCCCCTAACTAACAAAGGCTTTGAAAATTCATAAATATTAAACGCCTTTAGAAGCTATCTGAAGTGTTTTTATGGTAACACAGCCCCCTAATTTGTACTTTTATCTTAATTTTGATATTATTTGAACCATAATTAAAACCATATATATTTTGTTCATAAAATTTCCGAAGGGGGGGTTTGAGCCCCAAAACTCTCCCCTAGCTACGGCCTTGTCTGAAAGGACGTATTTGTTATAAAATCAGGCTTTAGTAGGCCTATGAAATGTAATAGTTCCATTATATCCAGTGTTGGCAAACCCCTGACCTCTCTCAACACGATATAAGTTCACGACTTGTACACGACTGGAAGCGAGACCATTCACTGCTTCTTGTCTTGTCGGAAAGTGAAAAGGTTTCGCTGCCCTGGAGAGTAGGACACCGAATGCCAGTCGGATAAAGAACCAGCGAATGATAGGTCACGAGGGAAACAAAACAATGCGTCTTGCTGACCTATTAATGAGCTTTGTCGGCGGTCTCTGAACAATGTAAACGTATTATGTAGTGGCTACATCTGGCCACTTACAACAAACGAGGTACACAATCATTCCAGGGCCAGATCAAGGAATTCGGGGGGCGGGGGTCACTTATAAAATGTGGGGCCCACAATCTTTTTTCTAAATTTATAAATGTGTAGTAAGGATCTACAATTTGTACTACATCTCTACCCACCTCTTAACCCACCCTACCCCTTACCCCCTTTCAGTGATAACAGACTAGCCAAGAACCACATTATCACTTTTAAATTAATTTATTCATGGTTAGCTTAGAATGCTTGTACAACTGGTGTAGTTATTTCTCATAATTTCCCCCTTTAAGACGTATTTGCTGTCACTCAAAGATAAATACAACCTATTGAGCTTTTAACCTAAGTGGCAAAATGAGAGGAAAAAAAATGTGACATTAATCACTCCTCAAGAATCTGAACTATTTTGTAATTGCTACTAAGAGTCAATCGACACTTTGCTAGCCCCTTTAGAAAATAAATATATCCTGGTTCCAGTTCGACTCTGGACGTGAGGCAAAGTTCGATTAAGCTCGTTGGAATGAAAGAGATAATATACTTATCTCTTTGCTGCACTTTCAAATAACTATTTTATAAAAAACTTTAAATTCTTCTAACATTTTGAGTATAGTTATTTTAATAAAAAAAAACTTGTGTGGGTTTTTTAGGGACCCCTTTCAGTAGTCTCCATAGTCAGTGCCATGGTCTCCATAGATCCTCCCCTTCCCCCCCTTAGGCCCTGATTTCATTCACAAAAAACAAGACCAATAACTTATTTCTAACTAGAATCGTTTGAAAAGTGCTATCACATTATATGTAAGCCTATATACAATTAAACTAAATGTATCTACTAAAGCGATACTTTATTCATTTTTTCCGAATAAGTTTCTTGCTATAAAAACATCAAGAATACAAAGTTTTAACCGAGGTTCCTCTTCCCCTACCTTGAAGTGGGGAAGTAGGGGACGCGAGAAAAGGTCAGTTAGGAACTGTTATCACCGTGTGAATAAAACTAAACTATGTTTCTACGAAAACAATATTTTATATCTTTTGACCAAAAAGATTTTTGCTATTAAAACTACAAAAACCACTGGTCTTTTCTCAGGTCCCCCTACACCCCCATCTTAAGGAACTAGAATATGGCTCGAGTGTTGTCACTGTGACTCTGGTATCGGAATGTCCATGTCGTGCTATGTACCTGTATGGTACCGCTACTGCGGTAGCCCTATGTGTGAGCTACTGTACGCTGTATGTAGATTGTAGGTTACAAGGTCTCCAGTAGAGGCGTGGCTCGGGCCATTGCGACACGGAAACTGGAGCACAAGGACCATTATCTAGACAATTATTACTTCAAGGAGCGGGCGCTACACCGCGGCTCGGTTAGGTTGAGAGTGTACTTACCCGCGGTTAGAGCAACGTCGCGTCATACACAGATGCGCAATGTTTCCGCGAGGAGTAGGGATAAACAGTGTATTTATTTATTTATTTATTATATTATTTAGCACCGCGTCTTACTACCCGTTCGGGTAATACACTTATGTACTAATTAGGCTAATGGGCTAGAAATTGGGAAGATTGAATTTAGAGGAAGTGAACACGCATTTGCGTGGAGCAAGAGTGGAAAACCATTTTTTTAAAACACCCCAGTTCAGCCTACCTAGTTTCGAACCTCGATCTCCCCGTCCTCGGCAGTCTAGCTCAACATGAAACTATAACCTGAAGCGGGTAGTAAGACGCGGTGCTATTTTTTTTTAAACTTTAAAATAAAAGAAATTGGCTTCTTTTTTCAATTTTGTATGCTTGTTTTAGTCTAATACGCAAAACTTTTTACCTTGCATTCTAAGAATCTATCTCATACATGTATTTGAAGATATTTATTTCTTACAAAATTAAGAGTTTTGACTGGACATATAGTTTGGAGAACTTTAGACACAAAACTCCAGCCACCTTTTTTTAAAAAAAAATGAATACGTTTAACACATTATTAGCATCTAAACCTAAAGTTGTGAGTGATTACATTAAAAAAATCATCCACACTGTATCCAGATAAGATCCAAACTTAAACCTCTTCATCAGCGGCAATCCAGTTAAAGTAGCCTGACTCCCGGACCACAGCACCACCAGTGTGTATAGTATTATTCTTGAGCATTACTTACCAATCACCTCCCATTAGCACATCGTAATTAAATCCCCATGTCTCATTTCATCGCCATTCTAGTGTTTACTTGTTTTTTTTAGCACTGCGTCTCATTACTACCCATTCGGGATATATGCCTATGGATTAATTATTTTAATGTGTTAAGTGTGAGAAGGTAGAATTTAGATTAAGTACACCCGCATGTGCGTGGAGGTAGAGTTGAAAGCCATTTAGGGAAAACCACCCTCAGTGCACCAGATCGGAATCGAGCCTTGATCTCCCCATCATCGGCAACCAGTATATTTTGAGTTTACACTTGTTCCTTTCTTACTTTCTTAATTTGAAAGTCTTATTATTTTATATCTCTTTAAATAAAACTAAATTTATTTTTATTAAGCTAATGACTGTTTTCGTGTCAACGAGTCTAATGCGATGGAATGATTAGATAAATGTCGAAAAATATCCTAAGCAATTAGAATATCTAGGGAAAAAAACCAGAGTTTGAATTCAAATCTAGAGTCCTGACAGTCTAAATTACTTCACAGAACTCCATCTTAGTTTTCTCACGATTTGTGATACTTTCTAACCGTTACGTCAAAGCCGCCTCCTCCTCAAGGAAACACCTTATATTGTGTCCAAATCGAACGAAACGAAACGTTTATTACTTAATGTAAGGTTCGTTCTTATGCTTCAGCGGCAGGAAGGAAAACTGTAAAATAGAGGAATGGATGGTGGAGAGAGAGAGAGAGAGAGAGAGAGAGAGAGAGAGAGAGAGAGAGAGAGAGAGAGAGAGAGAGAAGAAGGGGGGGAGGGGGCACTGACTTGGGCTCAGAATGAAGCTAGAATAATTTACTGTCACTGGATAGCAGCATTCCCAGAGTTAACAGCCTAACAGTAAATGTCCATAGGTGTTTAAGTGTGCGTTTTCAAAAGTTAAATTTTACTCCAAATTGTAGATTGAAATAGTATTTTTATTGGTCGAGTGGGATAAGACACCAAGTTCATAATATATTGGGTTGCCAGTGACGATAAGGTTGAAATTTCAGCCGCGTTCGTGGAGATGGTTTTTACAAAGTGCAACTTCTCACTCACTCACTAAGCCACCCTCTAGCCACCTTAATTCAGCTACGCTCTCTCTAAGAGACCTTCGTCACATCTGCCCCAGATATTAAGCCGTCAAATAGCATTAAGTGTAAGAAATACTAAAACAACTCAGTTTGACATTAAATTAAACATGATGGAGGAAAAGATTCTTATAGGTTTGTGGCTTTGCAAAATATCTACCAACATTGAACATATTTCTCTCTCTCTATTTTTTTAACTCTTAAATCTACCTATATATACATATATAACAGAAAGTTCGTGTGTGCGTGTGTGTGCGTGTGTGTGTGTGTGTGTGTGTGTGTGTGTGTGTGTGTGTGTGTGTGTAGATAAATCCAAGCCACTTCTAGAAAAGTTGGCAGGTAGGTAGAAAACCAGAAAAGTCTGAAAATTTGAAAATTTGAAATGAAGGTCCGAGAAATGGGGTGAAAGGGAGAGAATTAAAATTTATTAAACCAGTAGAAATAACAACCTATAGATGTGATTGATAACTTAATGTTTTTAAAACAAAAAATCTATAAATTTAAAAATTCAAAATGGATGGGAGATTGTAATTTCCGAAATTAATATAAAACTTAATTTTAGATGTGTATGAAATTGAAGCTATGCATTGCTATAGCATGCGTGCGAAGAATGGGTTACATTGCTTGTAGGCAATAAATATAACAATCCTTTTAAACGGATATATAACATTGAGCCAATTTATAGTACTACTCTCAAATGTACTCGTATGTACTATACCAAAGCTCGAGACTAGACATCATAACTAGATCAAGTTAATGACAGTTCGTGCTGTTGTCGTTAAACCTGTAAATTATCCTGGGATTAATAAAATAATTCACTTTCTCTGTACTTAAAAGATAAGAAAATTGATTACGACATTTCTAGTCATACTGTCATGTCTTTATTAATATTATTATTACTATTGTTTCATTGGCTTACTATCTGGGACGTAGAAAAGATTTCTAAAATGATTAGACGATCGCTTTCAACACATTAAGAGCGTGTGACATAATTTAAAGAAAACTCGCGGGGGAAAAAAGAGGGCGCATCCACTTATGAGCTGTACTGGAACTATAATTACCAAATGAGAAAATTAAAGTTTTGACTTTGCGTGAGTCTCAGAATGAAAAAAATAGTTTGATAATTAATAGATAGTTAGACTCTAGTTGGCGGGAAAGGGCGCCAATGTTGTGATATTTCATAATATTATTTGTGCCGATAAACAGGTTACTAAAATTGCATGTTAAATTAGTGAGATTTCAAAATTATTAAAAAGTCTAATTTGAGTTAATATTTCAAGAAACTACTAACCAATTATATTATGTGTATTTGAATTTAATTATGAGATGTGGATACCAAATATTTAAATATATTATTCAAAAACCGCCGGGGTCCTCCCCAGTAAAAAGGTAATGAAAGAATGCCAATTAATTTCTAACAATTCCAAGAAGCTATTTTGTTCTTCAAGAAATAAAAATTGTGTATTTTGAAATAGTGAACAATTTGTGTGTGCATCGCAACTTACTAATGGGGTAGGTAAAGGTTTGCCAACGATTTCCAATAGAATTCTAGACCACTCAATACGAAGCTGTAGGAGGACTATGATAAGTTTATGTTGAGTGGAACAGACAATTGTTTCTTGGGAAATATCCATTCCATCCACGTCCAGTCGCAAGCACAAATAACTCCTCGAAGAGTGTCCAAGCAAGATTTAATAAACATTGTTGGGACACTCTCTAATACGTTCATTGGTATGTGAACTACCTAGTGTATTATTTCAAACCAGTGAGTTTTCCCAGAATTCGTCCCGCGTCGGGGTTATTCTTCATTCAAAGCTTAAGGCTAAGTATGTGATGATCATGTGATATTAAATGAAGTTTTGTAGGTATGTTTTGGCAAAAACTTAAATTAACCTCAAATATTCATTTACGTTATGTTTAAAGCTATTAAAATGTTGAGAAGGTCCTTAATAATGTTTATTTTAATAATGAAATTTGTTAATCAAGAAAGTCAAAATTATTTCCCACACAAAAAATAAAAGTTTGAAACTATTTATGACTCGCTCGTATAGCCTGCCCTTAAGTTTGAACGGAAAAGAACGGAAAATAAAGTCAGTATATTTTTAGTTTCTTTGTAAAAAAAAAAATTAGCACATGTCTTAGTACTATTTCAAGTAATACAACTAATTACTAATTACGCTAATGGTTTTAGGGATTAGGAAGGTTATATTTGTATGAAGCGTACCCGCATTTGCGAGGAGGGAAAGTGGATTTTTTTAAACCACCCTCGATACACCCAGCCTAGATTCGAACCTTGATATCTCCCCGACATCGGCAGGTTCTAGTCTACTGCGAGAGTAGCGGCGTTAGACCATGCGACCACTGAAGCGGGTTCTATGTAGAAAAATTAAACTTAAAAGCATATATTGAAGCAATATTTTATTTAGTTTGACATTTATGAAAGCTGCCAAAAAATAATGTCCTTATCTCGCATTGTTTTCCACCTCACCTTTAAAAGCATGGAAAAGAAACCACCAGAAATCCTATCTTATCAGTGACATCAACAGTGGAGTGAATCGTGATGCTGTGGTCTCTTACCAAAGAGCAGCACGTTACAACACTGGAGAGAGAGAAGGTGATAATTAGCTGCAGTTTCCGGGTTAGTAGGGCAGGGCAGGTACAATGGCCGTCAACAAGGGCGGGTCCCGATGACAACACAAGAGACAGTCGCCTTCGTGCAGCTGCTGCGCCGAGAGTGAAAGTGATAGTACTCCCACATCAAGGAGACCAACGTTAAGTATTCAAATACATTTTGTTTGGGTTGAATTTGGTGATTTTGAATATATGTTTCGGTCAGGGATGTAGTAGGGGATAAACGACGTCAAACAATTCACTGTCAAATATTTCGGAAGTCCATGGCGCGTCTTTCTATTGAGCTAGGGCTCCCGGATCAAGATTCGTGCCTCAACAGGGTACGCTGGAGGTGGTTTCTCTATGTATGATTTTCTCATTCTCTCTTCACGCTAAAATTACCTTTCCTACACCTACCTATTAGATAAAGCCGTTAATACGCTCAGTGTTAAAGGCCCAATAAGAAAATAAACCGCGACCGGAAACTCACGCGGTTCAAAGCCCACTCAAATCGGAATAAACGATCCATTTAGCATCTAGGCGGAAGTCAGCAATAAAAAAATACATGTCTGTATGATTAAAACTAAAATAATATTATTATTTTCGTCTTTTATAACGTAATATTAGGAAGTATAGCAAATAAGCTGGCTACATGTTATTTGAAACGGATCGATACGCGGTAGTAAATCAGTGGTTAAACGTGAACGACATTATGATAGCTACAGTTTTTTTACGATCGGATCTTGCGCCTTCAACAGAAATGACTCACGGCGATGGCCTTGGGTTATTGGGTTGGAGACCGGGAGGGATGGGGGTGGTGGGTGAATGGAAGTATAATAATGTTTTGTTGTTTTACTGGGGCGACAGTAAAATACTTGTAGAGGTGAGACGTTTCCATGAGAAACTTAAAATGCTGTGTACGAACATACGGTACCTAAACGGTTATTATTATTATTCTTATTATTATTATTATTACTACTACTATTATATTATTACTAGCACCGCGTCTTACTACCCGTTCGGCTTATACGCACTTACGCTAATGTGCAATGGTAGGGTGATTGTGAGATGAAATGGAGGACCTACAGTTTAACGTGGAATCCGAACCACGGTGGAGGCCTGGCATTCCTCACATTCACAAGTTGTGTTAATACACGTCTTGTCAAGGTGAAGGAAGGGTTTGGTAATCAGATAAATCTGTGCAGGACCGAGGATTGAACCCCGGATCCTCAGCACAGATATTCCGACACCTTACCCCTAGGCCACCAGGTCACCAACCCTACACGGTTAAAATGCAACGTTAGTTGAAAGGGACGTTAAGATTACGAACCTATTTGAAAGGACAATATCCTCACACTGCGGTATTTATTATTAAAAATTGAAATTTTTAAGTCTTAAAACCTCTCAAACAACCCACTGTCATCTTAAGCTCTTAAGTGGTGACCCTATTTAAAAAAAACTACTTTATTTGTGCGTGTAAAAGTATATCTATGTTTCTAAATAGTTAGTTTGATATAAGATCTACGACATTTTAAGTGAGACTTCGTTGAAAATGTATCGATTTAATTTTTTCAAGATATTTTTACTTTATTCTATAACTTTCAATATCTCGACATGAATTATATTTTTTAACCAGTAAACCCTTGCAAAACTTTCACACATTCAACCTTCCACTTCCCCCACCCCCCCCAAAAAAAGATTTGGTATTTTGTTGGGTTGTTGAAATTAAATATTCAGCGATGTGTATGCACAAAATAGCAAAGAGAGTTTATTTTCGGTAATTGATACAAAAATATTGTTAGATTTTTTTTAAACTTAAATTTTAAACAAATAATGTGTTTTAACGTAAACTGAGTATAATATGTCAGAAGTCGGTAAAAAAATCCTTTCCACTTATATTTTTTCATCATTCATCACTGTAGGCTTTGTATTAGTCGAGAAAAAGGATTTTGACAACAGAAATAATATATATATGATAACAAACCACTTCTTAAATAACGAGGGCTTACCCTCTTAATCCTTCTGTCAAATATCAGACCACAACATTTGTTTTAATTGATACATTAACACAAGCGTTATTACCGACCAAGCTAATGAGGAAGGAATGGGAAAAGTAATAAGAGAAGCGAACCACAGCTTCATTCCACGCCGAGCAATGAAAGAGTGAGATTGAAAAAAAAAAAAAGATCGGATGACTTTCGCAGACGAGAACAAGAGTGGCGGCCTAACGTTCAGGGGTAGCGGATTCTAACACAAGTTTACAACATCCTCTTTTCACTCATGTCAATTTTTCTTCAAAATCTTTTACCAAGGAGACTCATAAAAACACGCGTAGGTGGACACGAAGACTAAACTTGAAGATCGTCCGATCTATATTTAATTCATATCACAAACTGATGGTTGTCCACATGACTATTCCCGATAATTGATTCAAATTCAAATTCAACTAAGGGAAGAATAATAAAATGGACACTGGTTCGATCCCAACATCAAGGTTGTATAATGTTTCACTTAATTGAATTGGCTAGTCAAATTTGACGGTGACAGTGAGGTCGGAGTCCGAATCCCGGCAGAATGTACTGTGAGTTTTCTTTCCAAAATGGTATCCCGCTCTATTTCAGGCAAATACGGGTACATTTTCTATATAGAGTAAATAAGTAAGTAAGTAACTTACCTTCTATGTATAATTAGATACAGATAGACCAAACGAATAGTAAAATTCAATGCAAAAAAAGGAAACTTTTTGAAACCTTATTACATGATGAAGATGGAGATCACAAATTAGGCTTATTACTACAATAGCGTGGAGTCAGTCAACTGTGAGGCTGAGCGGGGTGAATACAACTATCAAGAAGAGTTTTGAAAGGGGTGTACACCCTCGTAAACGCCGCCACACAAGTCAACTTAAAAAGAGTCAGTAAGATAATGCTCCTTAGAAACTTTAGTATTAAACAGATCCCTTCACTGGACCCTGACTAGCTGGGACAAAATCGAATAAAAATCTAATTAATACAACAATTTTAACAGGTTTCTCTTAAAGAATGTGTGTTTGAAACCGAGAAGAGATTTGGTGTATGCATACCCTAAAATGCCCTTAAAAATACCGGAAGGTCCTAAAGTATTCACCAAAAATAGTTTGTATGAAAACTAGTTTCATTTATTTAATAAAAATAAAATTATTTTAGTTAACTCTCAATTTATCCACTCTTACTTAATAGACTTAAATAACAGAACGATTATTTTATATCAGCTAACCCAACGTAACAAAAGTGGACAGACATAAAAACTAGTATACGAGTACTAAGGAAATCCTGTATTGTTGATCAAAGTACAGTCATGTCTGTGTTAATTAAAGTGGCTGTGTAACAGCGCAGCCTACACTTGGAATATAACATTAAAGACTGGTTGGTGAAATAAACAATTAGGTGTAATATTTTATTGGGTAAAAGGATAGAGGATGACTCACTTCATGATCGAATAGCTTAAAAATAGCTGTTTTTTTAAATACTAATACAACCCGAATATTCTGAAACAAATGGTTATATTTATTATTAGCACCACGTCTTACTACCCGTTCGGGTTATACGCACTTACTCTAATGTGTAATGGTAGGGTGATTGTGAGATGAAATAAAGGACCTACAGTTTAACGTGGAATCCGAACCACGGTGGAGGCCTGGAATTCCACACATTCACAAGTTGTGATTAATACACGCCTTGTCAGAGGGAAGGAAGGGTTAGGCAATCAGATAAATCTTTTGCTGGGACCAAAGGATTGAACCCCGAGCCCCCAGCCCAGCACAGAAGTCAGACACCTTACCCCTAGACCACCGGGTTACCCTAAACGGTTATATTATAGCATGACTTACAAACTAACTTTATCCTAGAAGAGACAAAACAACCAGTCGAAGGGCCATCAATTCATCACCGTGAAAAAGGAAGTACAAATTTCACTAACCAGGCATTTTAAGACTGACCCAAGGATCAAACCCGGGACCCTTGGCTCATTGGGAATACACATTAGGGGTTCCTAGATCGTGACCCTGGAAGGACAGTGGTGTAATTATCAGGATTCATTCCTTGATTAATCCTAGCGTTTGAATGGAGTTAATAAGCTTACGAGGTTTTTTTTTTTACAATAATAACACTTGTATGCATTCAGTTTATTTTTCGATATCGCACTCGCATCTTAGCGGCGAGGGAGTATATTAATTTATAAAATAATATCACGAGCCGCAGAGTGACATGTTGTAACACTATGACGTTGGAGATAGGACTGAAACAAGGCGGTGTCATTTAGAACGCATCCTGAACGATATTATTTATTAACCTTTATTTCCGAATGTTCCACAGATTTATTTTGTAAACTTACGTTATTCAAAGCCCCGTTGGAAGTGTCTGTAAATCTATAGAAAGACAAGAACAGTGAAGTGTTGCATTAAATTGATACTAGAAATTCTAAAGAGAGTAACATATAGAAAATTATGTTGGTATTAAATCATCGCTCTACGGTAATTCAATTGCACAACTTTTAAACAACCTTACACAATTTCAAATCTTGGATTAGGCCTTTTATCATTTAAGAAATAGACTATTACTAATATTTTAATAATACTTTTAAGACCCGCTTCGGCGGCCGCATGGTCTATGGAGCGATTCTCAATCGGGTGTACTGAGGGTGGTTTTATAAATGGTTTTTCCTTATCCCTCCACGCAAATGCGGGTACACTTCCAATAAATATAAACCTCCCCAATCCCTAAAACCATTAGCTTAGTTAGTTCATAAGTTTATAGCCCGAAAGGATAGTAAAACGCGGTGCTAAAAAGTGCTTTTAGACCCACTTCGGTGGCTGCATGGTCTAAGGTGCTAGTTTTATAATAGACTAGACTGCCAAAGACTGGAATATCAAAGTTTGATTTCGGTCGAGTGCACTGAGGGGGATTTCTTAAACGGTTTTCCACTCTCCCTCCACGCAAGTGCGGTGCACTTGCTCTAAATTAAACCTTTATAATCCATAAAAAAGTGTGATTAGTGCATAAGCGTATAACCCGAACGTAGTAAAACAGTGGTACTAAAAACAATAATACTTTTAATTTAAGCGAAATCATAATTGAATAAATAAGTAAGTTTCAATTAACTGGTTTATTTAAATATCTATCTAATGAGAAAGCAAGAAAGTGCTATTTCTTTACACCGTTGTTCTAATAGTTACTTCATTAAAATAACATTCCCCTCTTGGTACTTCACACATTGTTATTCGGAAAACACGGTAGACAAGAAAGTACAAAAGTAAAAAATAATTCTTCATATAGTGCACTGCTAATAATTAGCACTTCACTTATTGTACGGTCATCTTGGAGGGAGAAAAAAAACAAATAATGGATCTGGTTATAAAATACATCCGTAAATGTATGCATCCATCTACCCTAGTGGTAAGTGCTGATAATCAAGTCTGGAATAATAACCTTGGTAGTTCCAGTAGACGATGATGTGCAGTAAGTTTGATTAAAACTAGCATCAGAGGTGTGTTTAGAAACAGACAGGGTTTTATTTTCTTACACTGCGTTTTACTACCCACTACCGGGATAGCTTCATTTAATTACGATAACAATATAGGGGATAACGAGATTGAATGTTCTCGTATTTACGTGGAGTGAGAGTGGTAAACCATTTATTACAAAACACCCTCGGTCCAACCGGTTGAGATTAGAAGGCCAGACTACAGCCTTCCCATGACCAGTAAACCAGGATATTACGAGCTTGACGTTTAGTCCGCGTGTCCAGGATGAGAGACATATTGAACTACTATATGGAGCCGTAGGATGAGCCAACGATTGCATCTAGTCTATTAGTTGAGACGTAGGGTTTCTCGTTTTAGTTGAGGACTATTACTCCCTTAACTGTCAAACCGTTTTCAATATTATTTAATGTCATATAATCAATTTTTTTTCCTTTTGACTGGTCATTTTTTTACATTGTGACTATTGATTTGAAGAGAACAAGATACTAGAACATTCCAAACACAAAGTTTAAAATAGCAAAAATACTGCAATAAGAAGACAATATTCTGAAATCTAGCAGTAGCGGAAATCAGCCACTAAGGCAATAAGACCGCTTCGGTGCCCGCATGGTCTAAGGCGTTACTCTCGCAATAGAATTAAGAATACAGGTAGATCGGGGTTCAATCCCTGTCGGGTGTACTAAGAGCAGTTATTCTTATATGGTTTTCAACTCTCCCACGCAAACTCGGGTACACTTCCTCTAAATTCAACCTTCCTTATCCTTAACACATTAGTGTAATTAGTACACAGGCGTATAACCCTAATGGGTAGTAAGATGAGGTGCTAAAAAAATTAAATTTTAATAAATTGCAACAGTGAACGCATGATAGATAGGAGCATAAGTGTTCCATTTTATAATATAATCATGGTCAGGTTATGAATGTGTTATGTTAACGCTATTATTTATTTAGGATGAATGTTCAAATTAAACATCACAAATGTAATTCAAATGTAGTGTATCATAGCTGCCATGACCGTGAAGAAATAGACCATTTATGATTCTCGCTATAATTTAAGACTTAGTATAAAATGAGTTTAAATGCCGAGAAACAATGGCCTCTCGTATGTGTGGCGCCATCCTGTACTCGATAGTATCGTCTACAGGAAACCAGATAGAACAGTCGCCAGGATTCAGACACTAGTAAATACATCTAATATGTACAGGATGTAGATAAACAGTGACATATAGTTTTATTTTCGAAACAAATAAGAAAATGATGGTCAAGCTGTAAAAGTGAATTTTACAATTAATACACTTATAAATCTGATAACATTACGTGTAGATGCTCCTCATATCATTTTCAGAATATGACTGTATACTTGGCTTGCACTTGTCATCAGCATTGATGAACTTAACCTAGAGAAAACTAATTTAACTTTGCACCCTGCTTTAGTGTAGAGACTACCGTTTAAACCGGACGTGTTTACATTAAAAAATTAACTCTATCTGACAATAACAGGATGTATAGCATAACTACATTTTAAAATCCCCGGACTTTTACAGGTTTCCAGAGCGAATATTCAATTTTTTCAGTCACTTACCAATATTATTTCATTAAGATCCAATTTGATGTAATAATATCTAAGTTAGACTTCAGTGAGATCATAGTGAACATTTTAAATATCGCCTTACACGAACACAGTTTAAAATAATTGCGAGAGACAGTCTTTTTAGTTTATTCTTTCTATAACGGATTCGAATTCTCGCACATGGGCATAACCATGACTCAATTTTGGATGAATGTCAAGGGGAGAGGGGTGGAGAAACGACATGAAACTAACATATTGACTGATAACTTAGATTCGTAAGCTTAACTGGTACAATTGTGCTAAAAGATTTGTAATGCGTATTAACTGGAAGAAAGATGGTATTTTGACTGGTATTGTAAATGAAAGTTTTGTATTATTTTAGTGAATATGTGAAAATTCCAAAAAATTGATAAAATTACCTGACTTTTCCATGAATTTTCCATGACCAAGCAAATTCCCTGACTTTTTTCTGTTTTCCAGGTAATTCGTTATACACCCTGAATAAAGGAGTAAAACGAGGGGTCCTTAGTTTTTGTTTGCGCGTCTAAATGGTTGTACATGACGGGTTCGTCCTAACATAATTATAGCACCAATAAAAGGAGCGCCAGATAATTTTTTTTAAATTAGAGAAAGGTAACAAACCAAATTTTAAAGGGATACTTCTCCGGTACTGTAGTTAAAAAGACCCGTAACCCTTGGATCAGTAAGTATAGGTGCTAGCGACCGAGCTAAGCTGCAAGAGTTATCTAAACCAGAGGGAATTAATAAGCCAAGAAATATTCTATTTTATCAACCAAAATATAAAATATATATTAAAATATATAATGACAGATAATGGAAACAATATTTTGATTCAAACAGCTTTTAGACACAGCGCATTTAAATGAGTGGAGCAGTTAAGGAGAAAAATAAAGATATTAGCAAGGAATGAGAGTGGAATCATAAACCTAGTTTATGAACAATAATGTTTACTTGTAGTTTACAGGATGTTTGCATTAAATGACAAAATATATATATATATATATATATATTAACAAAGGAGAGTTCTGTAATATCATCTACTGGGCAAGTTACCCGTGTTTCACAGATAATAGTGGTTATTCTAAACTATAAACATCTAAAGGATTACCTTTTAAAAATACTAATAGTAAAAGTACCTTTCTCCCCTACTTACCAATTTTCTGTTACTATAATTATCCTACCCAAGACCGTCAAGGTTGGCTACACACGTAGAGTCGCAAATTATGAGTTTAATGCCCGATATGATGCACCACACACACTGTGGTTAATTATAAAAACGAGTAGTTAATTTTCAAATAGTTTCTAAATCAATCAATTACAAGCATTACTAATATTTTCAAGTAGAGCAAGAATAAGGTTGATCATTATTTTCAGAGTATGTTAAAATCTTATCTAGTTGATAAACTTGTTAATTTTTAATAAACCTATAAAATATTATAAGAAAAAAGACCAATTACGTTAAAAGGTCTACAATTATTTTCCCTCAATGATGTATTTGTATTATTTTGTTCGTCTCCTTTAAGAAACCATGATTTTTGGCTTTGATAGAATTCGCGATGTCGTCATTGTATGCGCACAACAATGCCTCGTCCCCATTAGTTTGGATTAGCGAAGCTACACTGTACAGATAGAGAGGAATGTGAATATCAAGTAGTCATGGTCTTGTCGTGTCCGACAGAACTAAGGCGTTCATCTTGAGCGATCGCTTACAACCGGTTTTTAAATACTTTCAAAGGATTAGGGTTCGAATCCCGTCTGGGTACGTCCAAGCGAGTTGGAAATCTAGATTCAAAGTGTTTTGGTATAGTTACTTTATGTGTATATTATTATACATAGTTACCATATATATATATACACATATAAACTCAGGGGTGTACAAAGGTCACCTTTTAGATGAGAGGGGAAACTTGAAAAATGTGAAGCCAAGTCCAAACCTAAGTCAAAGAAAAGGTTTTTGCTGTCATAAAGCAATTATTTCTATTTTTAAACCATCTATTGAGTGAATCCAAGTAAAGATAAAGGTTTAGAGAGAAAAACAATCACGATTTAATTGTTTATGCTGTCATGTGTGAATGTATCTATGCTTACAGGATAGGCGTCATTTAATACCTAGTATGTGATAAAATATTGTTCACTAGCTGTTCTAAAAATAATATATGTTGAAATAATTAATTTTTAAGAAGATATTTCGAATCTGTTCATAACAAGAGTATATCGAAGTTATATAACAAATATGTTTATAGGCCTTCTAATTCCATAACTAATTCTTATTTTTTATTTATTATGCAATGAGTAACTGGGAAAACTAAACAAAGGGAAAACAATGAACTCATAATAACATTATAAGAAACCATAAAAGAAGTTGAAAAAATTAGTTACTAATAGTTACAGAAAATAACTTTTTTGGAGGGGGGGGGGGGGAGACATTGATAAAAAGGTGTGACTAAGGCTGCGTAAGAAGTTTGGTGTCAATAAGAATGTGGGGAAGAAAACCACGTGGTCAACTTTCGGGCAGCATAATGCGTGCATTCTTTATCCTTTTATAGGGTTTTAATTTGGCTGTGAACCATGGAACATGAAAGGTTATTAATTAATAATCAAATAGCCAACGCTATTATTTATGCTTTTAGTGAGGATTACTCCATCTAGATATCTTGTTTTGAAAATTGAAAAATGACACCTGGACACGGGAATCGAACCCGGGACCTTTGGCTTAGTACAACACTGCTCTACCACTGAGCTATCCAGGATTCGTCCCGTACCCAGGGTCATTCTTAACTCATATTTTAAGGCAGAGCCTATGATGGACGTGCGGAAATTGTCGGCTACAAGTATGTGATTATATTATTATCACGAGCTATCAGATAACGCAGCCATCTTCGACCCTGGGCACGGGACGAATCCTGGATAGCTCAGTAGTTAGAGCAATGGCGTCCTAAGACAAAGGTCCCGGGTTCGATTCTCGTGCCCAGGTGTCATTTTTCAATTTTCAGATTATTTATTAATGCTGTGCTACCATGTAGCCAATGTGTAGGGTTTTACCTTTTATTTTCCCATGGCAAAATATTTAATTTAGAACATACATTTTAAAAAGTATTAAGTGAATAATGACTGATCACGAGAAGATCCCTGAATAACTTAGCGCGCAATAAGCTAAAGGTCCAGCGTTCGATTCCCGTGTCCAGGTATCATTTTTCAATTTATTCGAATATAGCTCAGTCACAGCTGATCTCCGTAATTATACTCACCTATCCCCAAAGCTTTGCTTTTCATGTCAAATTAATTTTATAGCTTTGCTTCTCTTCAATACTTGGAATAATAATATCCCTAAACAAGATTTCAGAAAAAATTACTTTATTATTTCTTTATGAAAATAAATAAGTAGTTTTTAATATGTATGTGATAACATTTTTAACATTTTCTATTTATTTTTAGCACCGCGTCTTACTACCCGTTCAGGTTATACGTCTATATAATAATTACGCTAATGGTTTTAGGGATTAGGAAAATTATAATTACAGGAAGTTTACCAGAATTTGCATGGAAGGAGAGTGGGAAACCATTTTGAAAAAAACCCTCTCAGCATACCCGACCGAGATATGAACCTCAATCTTCCCGTAATCGGCAGTTTAGTCTACTACGAGAGTAGCGGGTTAGACCACGCGGCCACCGAAGCGAGTTTTTTTTTTACTAAGCCCTGGCGGCATTTTTTGGGTTGCGTTAAAGTGCAACAGAAAACCCCTGATGTGTTCGCTTACAAATAAGATGCTGAAGAGTCCAGTCTAAAGTCACTGGCTTCCAAATTCCCTCCTCCTCCTGTCAAAGACAGCTACTAATAAATACGTCCACTCTAATAACTAATGATGTCCTCGGAGACACTTAATAAATCGAATTTCTTATTATCTTAAAGCGCCTTCATCGTGATGTCGCTGCATTGGTCGGGATCCGAGGTGACCGGTGTACCGCTAGGAACTAATGTTGCCGTCACTACCTTGTCGGAGACCATCCATCACTGCTAGCCCCCTCCTCTCTCACGCTCTCTCTCTCTGTCTCTCTCTCGCACACAAACATTCACTTCTGAAAGAATACCTTTACCGAAACACTGGGGCGTACAAACAAATACGGAACTTTTTACTTTCGTCAGGGTAATTTACTTCCCAACCAATAAAATGTATTGACAATAAAAATAGAGAAGGGAGGGGAGAGAGTGGGGTAAGGGGTGATCACATGTACACCTTGCTGGAAAGAACAAGAAGAAAGATTACAGGAGAAAACGTGAGGAATAAGCCAAACATTTGACACCGGCTGGAAGACTTAACAAAAAATGTAAATACAGTCCTTAAAATATGTTGACCATTTCCTTTTTTTTTTAGTTAAATAAAGATCCACCTCGGTGGCGTAGTTATCTAACGCACTAGTTTCGTGTTGAGCTAGACTGCCAAGGACGAGGAGATCGAGGTTCAAATCTCGGTCGGGGGGGAACTGGGGGTGGTTTTTCCTAAATAGTTTTCCACTCTCCCTCCACGCAAATGCTGGTTCACTTCCTCTAAATTCAACTTTACCAATTCCTAATCCATTAGCGTAGTTAGTACTTAAGCGTATAGCCCGAACGGGTAGTAAGACGCGGTGCTAAATAAATAAATTAATTAAATAAAAAATATAGTCCAATTCTCATAAGAGAAAGAGTTTAGAATATACAAACTTTTTTCTGTTCCAATTGATAGCATTTTACTATTCAATCATTGTTAGTTTTGGTATTAATAATATATATCAAAAAGTGACAGCTGAAGATCATATGACATGACTAGACGTATAAATAGCATTAGATCGAATAGCTTTTGTCAGATTACTTCTATTAAAATTGGAAAGGATATCTCTGATTTGATAAATATAGCTATATATATAAATATACAGATTTTCCCAGTTTCTAAAATTTATGTTGTTTATAATTCTATAATATTCCACAACATAATAATATGCAGGAAAGTTGGCAACCAATATCTCGCAATCTGTCAATAATTACTGTCTCATGTCTGATATTCTTACAATGTGGCATGTGCTGCTTAGAGTTGCGAGGTTGTTCACTTTTAAAAACTTATATGGTCATTTTTTATTAGCAACGCGCCTTAATACCAGTAAGAATTATACTTCTATGTACTAAATACACTATTGTGTTAAAGATTAGGAAGGTTCAATTTTAAGAGAGTGCACCGGCATTAGCGTAGAGGGAGAGTGGAAAACCATTTAAAAACCAAACGACCGTGGTCAAACCCCAATCTCCCCATCTTAGGCAGTCTAGTCTATTGTGAGAGTAGCGCCTTAAACCATGCGGCTACCAAAATTTATATCAGATTATAAGCATATTAATAATATTTTGTGAATAGTTTACTGTGATCAACGAAGTTATTGTTTTCAGGCACTAAACGTTTGTCAGTAGAGCCACATTTCGAAAAAGCCTGGATAAAGAAATAATTTTGACAACGAAATCGTGTCAAGGATTAATTTGGACAGGCGTATTTATTTGGCTTTAAAATAAGTCGACGAAAATATTCATTTAAGACTAGGCAGAATGTTCATTTAGTGTGATATTATTATGCTTAACACATATTATGTGTTCGAGAACAACTTTAACAAATTAATTCATGAAAACAGGATTAAGTAAGTGTACCTTAAGGAAATCCACTAGAAAATTTGGAGTGAGAAAGTGAAACTCAAAAATAATTTTTAAAAACCTACTAGAGAGCTACAGTAGCCCTATGGCTTCTTTGGTGCTGACTGACAGTGCACAGCTGACTTCTGACAGTCAACATTTAGGTATATACCTAAATTTTGACTGTCAGAAGTGAGAGCTGCTAAACACGTGTTTTTTGCAGATCATATGGTTCGGCGTAGGGATACATAATTTGGTCTGGTAGCTTTTCAAAGCCGTCAGCTGTCAGCTGTCAGTCAGCACCAAAGAAGCTATGGGGCTACTGTACCTTTAAGGATAGAATTACGGTCTCCGGGTAAAAAACAGTGTTGTAGGAAAATGAACCAGCTCTGCACTGACGGTAAATATATCTGAATATTATTTTCTAGAGAGAGCAACCCAATGCTCTGTTTTAGATTAGTTTCGGCGGAAATTGCATGATGAATTATAGAAGGAGGCTTTACGCACCATTAGAAAACACTAATTAATTAGTAGTCTATACAGTTTTTAAAACATTAATTCACTTGACAACTATTAAAAAGTATTGAGAATTCCTAAATGCATTAAAAGTATTTTCGTAAGGACATTCATTGGTGGGCACGCAAACTAAATATCAAAATCATATAGCTTGATTTACCAGTAATGGAGAGGTAAGGGTTCGAATTCCAGCCAGGTACTTTTTTTTTTTTGCTATCCTTTCAAGCTTATACGTTTGACATTTCTTCCAAAATTATCTATTTTTCTACCCCTAACTCAAATAAGTAATTCAAATTCGTCCAGCCCAGTCCGACAGAAAGAAATGCTAAGAAATAATCACCCGGTACGATAATCCTGAAAAATAATCTATTTTGAAGAAAGTGGTGTTGATGGCACTTTGTAGTTCCAGATTCAAAGTTGAATCTGAAAAATACATTATGAGCCTTTAAATTTACAAATAAATGGATAGACGTGGATGAAAAGAAACAATACTATTTTGTTATGCTTACTTTCAACAGAATATTATGATAGTCTAAAGATAGAAATTTCAAAATTGAACCGGGACGTCCCAGCCGTCCTTAATTCGTTGGTGCGTGGTGCGTGGTGCGTGGTGTGTGGCGGGAGGAATTTTAGGCCTTTGTGGAGGGGGACGCCGCGAGTCTTGTGTAGTTTTTCCCCACCTAGTTTACCCCGATTGTTCAGTTTTGATATGCATGTACTTAATTTGGAATTAAAATCGACGCTTATTGTCAGAAATGTAGAGTTTATAATATGCCATCCATGACGGCGCCTCCAGATTAAAACAGAATTTCCAACTAGCTGTCAGGACGGCACTCCGTGGCGGGGGTGGAGGGGTGGGGGGAAGGGTTGGTAGACTATAAAGCTAAGGCTAAGCCTGACGCGCAATGATAGTGGAGGGGTGTTTTGAATAAATAATGTTTATTCATGTTATATTGTGGTAGAAATATTCATTGGTTTACTATACGATGGATCTTCATTTTAAGGAAGAAGTAATGAAATATTTTAACCAACAAATAAATATACAGAAGTTTCACAATTTTGACAGTTTACTACAAAGAATGATATACGTGAAATTAATATTTGTTTATATATAAAGCACAAGTAATTACATAAAATAAATAAGAGGAAGCAGATATCCCCTTAGGTGGGTCTTCTGTATTCCTTTTAGAGGTTTCTATTATCTTTAGACAAGATCAGGCGCGGATTCAAGGAGGGGGTCGGAGGGTCAGTTGACCCCCCCTGTGAAAGTTAGAAAATTAATATAAAAATAAAATGAAAGTTAAAATTTTAGAAAGAAAATACAACACAGATAGATTATACTTCAAGCCGGGTCCACTCGTGCGTTATTCATCCACGTTTATTTAATTTCCGATATGACTCACGCAAGCGCGGAGAAAATATTCGTTTTCATGTACGAATATTTGTCGTGCATAGCGAGTAACGAACATTGCTCCGCATAGAGACGGTAGACTACCACACATCAAAGACTAATAATCAAAGAGCAGTTCATCCAAGAATACCGAATATAGAGTATGTGTGGACAGAAGAGCGGCGTAACTATGGGGGACTCTGCCCCCACCCTGGATTTAATTTGCCCCTCCTTGGGATAAATTCCCCCCTAGATATATTTCAAATCCTCTGATTTTATCGAATATGAAGCTGGAAGATGGCCTTAAATCAAACTCCAAATGACTTATGCATTCGGTGGCCTGGCGGTCTAGGGGTAAGGTGTCGGACTTCTGTGCTGGGGGTCCGGGGTTCAATCCTCGGTCCCGGCACAGATTTATCTGATTGCCAAACCCTTCCTTCACCTCTGACAAGACATGTATTAATCACAACATGTGAATGTGTGGAATTCCAGGCCTCCCCCGTGGTTCGGATTCCACGTTAAACTATAGGTCCTCCATTTAATATCACATTCACTCTACAATTACACATTAAGTGCGTATAACCCGAACGGTTAGTAAGACGCGGTGCTAATAATAGTAATAATAATAATAGATGCATTATATTGTCAAAAACTTGCCGGAGAAGACCGCTTTAAATAACTTCTAGACAAGAGGCATCTAACTGGCAGAAAAAGTCAGGGGAGGAAAGCTCTAAATAGCTTCCCAGGTCATCTAAATTTCAAAAATGTCTAGGGGAGGAAAACTCCAAATAGCTTCTAGATGCATGTCATTTTGAAGAGTTTTTAGGCAAGGACACCGCAAATAGCCTAGTTTCTGAAATAATTCAACTGTCAAAATTTTGTCGGTGGAAGACAACTTCAAAGATTATCTTCTAGAGGTATCTAACTATTCTAAGAAATTAATTTGATTATCACTCTAAATAGCTTCAAGGGGAATCCAAATTTTAAAAAAAAATCAAGGCAAGACTACTCATAGCTTCTAGATTGAACCATTTTTTTAAAAAAAATTTGAAGGAGGGCCACTCCAAATAGTTTGTAAAAACTATCTGATTTTTAAAAATTTGTAGTGGATGATCATGGTTTAAAACATGCATAAGATCAAATATGAATGAGAAATTGAGAAATCATTAAATGGCTTTAAACATAAATCTAACATTGTAAGTAACTATGTTATTTATAATTATGACCCCCCTATGAAAATGATCTGGATCCACCCCTGGTCGAGGTGTGAGTTCCGAACAGAACAATTGGTTGCATGTTGACTCGTAGCGCCTGCTCGCCTGAAAATAGCCAGGCTCAAGGTCTTGGTCGAAGTAACATTGGAGTGTTGTCGATAGGTTGAAAGGGACGTAACAAAATGTACCCTTAGTTTACCCTCAAAGGTTACATTACCTTATGTCTTATAATCCACCTCATAGTGTTATCTGTCAAGGTAACCTTTCAGTGTCAACAGTGTGTACAAGGAAACAGTTTTTTTTTCAAAATTATTATTACGTGATATGCGGTGATTATGCGGTTGGCACGAGTAAGAAAGTTTGAAATGACGTGCATTCGAATTAGCATAGAGAGAGGATGAATAAAACACATCACATATGTACGACCACCCGAGTGAATCCGGCTGAGATTCAAAATGCAACTTCTGTGAGTCTGGCATCTTATACGGCGTGACCACCATTACGGTGCCTCTGTTAGAATAAGGCACATTATCAGCGCGACAAACCCCATATATGACCAAATTTAGGTACACTATTAATGCTTCTTGACAAAAATGTATGTCTTTGGTTGAAAAATGTGAAAACAAAATAAGAAAAGAGTCCGTGGAAAAAAAAAAGTCTAGGAATTCGGCCTAATAAACTCTACGGGCTACTTACCAGCCAGCCAGCCAGGAACAACTGGGCGTCAGGTGTACAGCAATTTCTGAGCAAAGTATAATACAGCAATACATCATCTACACTATGGCTGTATTTCTCGCATGCACTCTCATATGAAAAACAAATAAAGACAAGTGTTACGTATTTCCCATGCCGGTGATGTTACATAACTGTATATAGGGTTTCCGTCGATTACCTGACAAGGACCTAACGGTTTACCAACCCAACAACACCTCACATACCATCAGGTGAGACCAACGAAACTTTTAGCGTCCCGCTCAATACATTTTCCCAAACTATAAATGGCTAAAAAACTTTCCCACACATCGTTCTCCAAACCAAAACACGTACTTTGTAACAAGACACAAAAGTAATTACACTTTACATCAAATAAAAAAAGAAAAGGGAAAAGTTTGAAAATCCAAGAGACGCATTCGAATCCTATTCAATCCCAAAGGCCAAAGACCAACTAAAAATCAATTTTAAGGTGAAGACGTAGGGAACGCGAGAAAAGGCAATTTGTATTGCATTTTAATCATATAATAATATTTAGCACCGCGTCTTACTACCCGTTCGGTTATACGCTTAAGTACTAATTACGGTAATGGATTAGGAATTGGGAAGGTTGAATTTAGAGGAAGAGAACCCGATTTTGCGTGGAGGTAGAGTGGAAAACAATTTAGGAAAAACCACCCCCAGTTCACCCGACTGAGATTCAACCTCGATCTCCCCGTCCTCGGGGTCGAGCTCAACACGACTAGCGCGTTAGCCAACTACGCCACCGAGGCGGGTCATTTTTATTGCAAAAATTTTTTTTTTACCAAAATAAAAAAAAATATTGCTTCAGTACAAACAGAGTTTATTTTTTTTTCACGTGTTATGAGCATAGCGGCGTAGATGAAAAAGTTTTTAAATGTAGAGAAACATTAAATTCCAGGACATCCTTGACAGATTCAAGAAATAATGAGGTCACCATGTGAAGAAAATTAAACTCGTAGGTTTTTACTAAATCAATATTTTTTTTTTTGTCAAAATAAATCAAGTTTTTTACATAAAAACTGCAAAAACCCGGACCCTTTCTCGCGTCCTCCTACATTCTCACCTTAAATAAAAGCCTTAGTCTTTGCGTCTAACGCTAGGTGTAAAGATTTACGGCGCAGATTGTCTGTATTCGTCAGCGTCGATAGCCCGCGAAAGAGCAACAGTAACATGCTTGCATGAATGGATGGGCCTCGTCTTGTTTGTAATGGTAAAACATAACCACCATGCACGAGCAGGCTTGTACGGGAGATTATCTTTGGAATTCCCTTCTCACAGCTTTCCTACAATATATATTATTCCCCTCTTGTCGCCTACGTAATGTACTTGCCAAATACGGCAATTGCCAATCGCGTTGGAGGTCATAAAACGCTTTTCTCCCACCAGCCCCCCTTTTAGGGAAAAAAAAAAAGTGTATGTTTTCATCTTACTTGAAACAAAGCTTATCGTCTTTGATCGTGACTTGAAATAAACAAGTGCTGGGGTAAATTTCTTAGGGGGAGTTAAGTTAGCGCTACTGCTGTCTTTTTCTAGGAGTAAACGCAATTTTCATATAAATGGCCTTTTAGAAATTGTAATAATTTTTTTTGTGGTTAACAGTGATAACATATAAACTATTAACTTAGTGTTATTTTAAAGGCTTTGAAAATATATTTCAAAAGTGGTAGCCGTAGACCACATGAGCTGACGTACAACAAAGTAGAGATAAAGTAGCCCCATGACTTCTTTGGTGTTGACTGAGAGCTCACAGCTGACTTTCGACAGTCAACATTTAGGTATATACCTAAATGTTGACTGTCAGAAGTGACAGCTGCTAAACACATGGTTTTGCAGATCATATGGTTCCAGCGTAGGGATACATAATTTGGTCTGTTAACTTTTCAGAGCTGTCAGTCAGCACCAAAGAAGCCATGGGGCTACTGTAGTATATGTTATAGCTGTCAGATAAGTTATTTCTTATGAAAATAGCAATTTGCAGCCAAATGATCCCCCGGGAGAAGCCGTTCAGTCTTATAACACACCATATTTAGGAGCTAAAGGTTGAATAGTGATGTGTAGGTAGGAGGAAATGCACCAACATTCGCCTGGATAAATATTTAGCACCGCGTCTTATACCGTTCGGGTATAGCTTAAGTACTAATTACGCTAATGGATAGGAATGGAGGTTAAATTTAGAGGAAGTGAACCCGCATTTGCGTGGAGGGAGAATGGAAAACCATTTAGGAAAACACCCCAGTTCACCGACCGAGATTCGAACCTCGATCTCCCGTCTCGGCGGTCGAGCTACACGACTAGCGCGTTAGCCAACTACGCACCGAGGCGGGTCGCTGGATAAAGAAAGTAAATTTATTTATAGATAAAAAAAATCTAGTGCAGAATTGAGCCAAAATTTTCCTGGTCAGTCAAGTATACTATCTGGGGTGACAAATATTAATCAAGGAGACAATATAAGGAAATAGATCACATACCTATTTTTCAATAACATTATTTCGTCATGTCCCAATGTATGCACAGGCGGGAACTTTTAAAAGTCAGCTTATATGATATGCACATACCTGAGCCATTCCCAGTTATAAAATGTTTCAATTATTTATTTGATGGCTGTGTATGTCGTTAATTTTTATTTTCCCCTTGCGATGTTAAATTTGTTTTTCTTTTCCAAAGCCGATAGACCATCTTTCCGCCGTTTTTGAGCCAAAAGAGATTGTAAAGTAGTAAATGTTCACCGACTGCTCATTTAGTCCGTTTCATGCTCTCCGTAGTCACACTTCATCAAGGAACGCCTACCTAGCGTCAACAAGCCGTCATACGACCGAGGGTTGTGATCCCGGCTGATGAATTGGCGGCGGCGACTTGTTCATTCTGTTTGTAGTGCCTGCAGCAGCTTCCACACTTAATTCGCTATTAGTATTCTGTTTGAAGGGGGGCACCACCCGCCACCCTCTCGCTCTGCGCCTCGTCAAATATTTACCCCGGTGAGGGAAAGAGTGAAAAGGGTTGGGTGGGGGAGGGGGTGAAGATATTTACTGGAGGAATTCGTCGGGTTGTACGGTCTTGGAAGGATTCCCAACGTCCTGTGATACGTTATTTCAATGTTTGTATAGACACAGGAGCAGACAAATCTTCATAACCTACAGATGGCATACAAATGTTAAGAAAGGTAATATCCACTTTACATAAATATAATTAGGCTTATAATTTGAGACTAGCTGAAGAAAAATGGCCATAACATAACATTATTTTTAGAAAATTAGGAAAGCTGAGGCAATTACGTAATAATTATTAAAAAGAATGAATGAATGGAATAAGAAAGGAAATTATTAGCAATCAAAGCCAAACCCTCTAGAACTTAGCTTAATTTAAATTGGTTGAAAACTGACACCTGAACACGGGAATCGAAACCGGGACCTTTGGTTTAACGCACCAATGTTCTACCCTCAAGGTAACCCATAATTTACGACACACGTCTAAAATGTACTTGTGGAATCGTAAGCTCTTTGAGAGGAACGTTGAAACCACAGCCACAAGTGACTCATGGTTGACTTTTATGCTACTCAAGTGTACATTACTATATTACTATGTTGGCGTGGATTAATATATCTATAGAATGGTCCAGTGTATTACCGAGTGACGCTAGAGACCATGCGACCTTCGAAGTGGGTCTCAATTAAGTAAATATAAGATATAATAACATATAATAACCATACTTTTGTAAGTTAGATCCGTGATAAGACCAACTTACACTGTGTATAATGAATTTATGGTCATTCGACAATAAGAATTAGTAAGATTTTTTTTTTTTGAGTTTATAACATTTGGCATGAAATTTAACACACATGAAAGTAGGGGGGAAGGGGGATCTCTCAATGTCTCAGCCCATTCCAGCAACACCGACCAGCAGGGAGCTGGCGTCAGCTTTACCTGGGTGTTTCATTAGTTGGGATTGTTGTTAGACTCTCTGCCTGACATAGTATGTTCTACTAGTCGGTATCTCTACAATTGATACAGTAAAATCAAAACCAAAAATCATGAAATAGACATTTCAAATCTATATGTGTAACGATCAATTCGGACAGATTCATAAAATTAACAAGTAGAGTTAGGTTAAAAGAGCCAAATTAATTCTAAATAACGACGTTAATATTACAAAATTAGAGAGCATCGAATTAACAAGGTATAAGAACAGTATTTAAATTAAATTAAAAACTATGTATTTGTACCACTTTTGATTGTACATTAAAAATTATTTATCTTTAATACGTTATAAATATTTCATTTTTGTACACCTCATATGCAAGTTTGGTTATGGTAAAGTTCAGACCCACACATTAATTACTTTCCTTAACAATTGATACATGACGTTTCTTAGTAAGATGACACGCTATCAACTGAGCTAAAGTGTAGGGCGTGAATTAAGTTCAGAGCGCTCTTCAATATATAATTTTAACTATATTTCTGCTCTCAAGTAATATATATATTATATATTTTTTTATTTAGCACCGTGTCTTTTACTACCCGTTCGGATTATACGCTTAAGTAATTACGCTAATGGATTAGGATTGGAGGGTTGAATTTAGATGAAGTGAACCCGCATTTGCGTGAGGTAGAGTGGAAAACATTTACGGAAACCCCCCCCCACATTTCACCGACCCGAGACTCAAGTAATATAGATGTAGTAGTTAGGGTAGTTTAAGTTAGGTTTTAAGTCATGTGTTGACACACCTCTGTTTTTAAAAAGTACAATTATTTCCAATAAGCCCAAGGCAATAAAATTCTAATCCAATGGGTAGGGTAATTTAGAGGAAGTGTACGCGGTAGAAAGGAAAGTGGTTGGAGAAACCCAAACCGAGTGCATTTCACCCAGCTACCTGCGTTAACTTCCTTTCCGTCTGTTGTAAGCTTACTACAAAGACTCAACATCCCAATCTATTGTGAGCCTGACGCCTCAGACATGTCCTACAGTCTATAGTTGATCCTGACGTCTTGGACCCAGCATACAGTCTTATAGCAAAAGCCTGACGCCTCGGACCATGTCCTACAGTCTATAGTGATCCTGACGTCTTGGACCCAGCACTACAGTCTATAGCAAGCCTGACGCCTCGGACCATGTCCTACAGTTTAGAGTGAGCCTGACGTCTTGGACTCAGCACTACAGTCTATAGCAAGCCTGACGCCTCGGACCATGTCCTACAGTTTAGAGTGAGCCTGACGTCTTGGACTCAGCACTACAGTCTATAGCAAGCCTGACGCCTCGGACCATGTCCTACAGTCTATAGTGATCCTGACGTCTTGGACCCAGCACTACAGTCTATAGCAAGCCTGACGCCTCGGACCATGTCCTACAGTTTAGAGTGAGCCTGACGTCTTGGACTCAGCACTACAGTCTATAGCAAGCCTGACGCCTCGGACCATGTCCTACAGTTTAGAGTGAGCCTGACGCCTCGGACCATGTCCTACAGTCTATAGTGATCCTGACGTCTTGGACTCAGCACTACAGTCTATAGCAAGCCTGACGCCTCGGACCATGTCCTACAGTTTAGAGTGAGCCTGACGTCTTGGACCCAGCACTACAGTCTATAGCAAGCCTGACGCCTCGGACCATGTCCTACAGTTTAGAGTGAGCCTGACGTCTTGGACTCAGCACTACAGTCTATAGCAAGCCTGACGCCTCAGACCATGTCCTACAGTTTAGAGTGAGCCTGACGCCTCGGACCATGTCCTACAGTCTATAGTTATCCTGACGTCTTGGACTCAGCACTACAGTCTATAGCAAGCCTGACGCCTCGGACCATGTCCTACAGTTTAGAGTGAGCCTGACGCCTCGGACCATGTCCTACAGTCTATAGTGATCCTGACGTCTTGGACTCAGCACTACAGTCTATAGCAGTGGTTCTTTCCTTTTCAGTCATGGCACCCCTATGACCTACCCAAGAACTTTTCTTTACGCCTTCTATTAAAAAAAATTGTTGCAAACTACCAATATTAATTGAGAAAAAAAATTCAAACAAAAACAAAGTCTGTAAATTTTACAGGTAAAATATTAGATAGAGCGCATCTTAAGTCGTGCTCTACATTGAGTCGGTTTCTGGCCTTTGTTTTTTATTGATACCAAAGTCGAGAAACCACTCTTACAATCTATAAGTGGTAACAAATGGAATTACAATTCTTAGAGCCCTGTCAGCTATAATGGGATATTCGGCTCCCACTTTTCGCCAAAATATAGGGAGTTCATAGCTTTGAAAATTCCACTTTCAATGTGTTATCCTCGCGTAGACCATGAAATTGGACTTTAGCAGAAACTTCTTAATTTTTAGATATTCCATCATTTGTAGAAAGTGGTCTCAGTATCTAGGAATTGGCTTTATGGTCATTTATATTCGGGAAATAATGGCTTAATGAATTGATCAGGGCAGATAAGTGTTGAACAATGGAACCAGTAAACAAGTTTTTTTTTTTGTTGATCTAAGACAATTGTGTGAACATTGATATGTCGCCAACTTCAACTCTGCGTTGGTCAAGTTCTAGCTTGCGCAGAAAACTAGCAACTTTATCCTGTGCTGTTAAGATATTGGTCATATTTCCTTGTAACTAAAGGTCCAAACTGTTAATCTTACTAAAAAAATATCTGCAAGATATGCATGGCGGGATGGAAATGGAGACGACAGAATAGCGAGGAGAGCGGGAAATACGCGATGTTCGAATCGCTTTGTTCTGGAGCATGGCTAATAGTTTAATATAAGTATACACAAAAAAAAAAAAGCCCGTTTGTCTTGTGTCAACCCTATTGGATAGCCACTTTATCCAAAAGGGGGTAGCTACCCCCAGGTTAAGAACCACCGGTCTATAGAGAGCCTGATGGTAATTATTATTATTACTATTATTATTAGCACCGCGTCTTACTACCCGTTCGGTTATACGCACTTACGCTAATGTGTAATGGTAGGGTGATTGTGAGATGAAATGGAGGGCCTACAGTTTAACGTGGGATCCTAACCACGGTGGAGGCCTGGCATTCCACACATTCACAAGTTGTGATTAATACATGTCTTGTCAGAGGTGAAGGAAGGGTTTGGCAATCAGATAAATCTGTGCCGGGACGAGGATTGAACCCCGGACCCTCAGCACAGAAGTCTGACACCTTACCCCTAGACCACCAGGTCACCCTGATGGTAATTAAAAACTAAGAAATTATCTCTCATCGCTCCTCGACACCGCCAGGGATTAGGAGAATGCTAAATTTCATTTCTACTACCGCTTATGGCATCACAAAAATGTATGATTTAATGTCTACGAAGAGGTCTTATGAATGCTACAGCCATAAATAATTCCACCAAATAAACTTGACCAACTCGTTATTGGTCGATGATGAGACTGGGGCCGTGAAATGACTAGTCCAGTTAACATCCTACAGAAGAGCGAGCGAGACAGGGAACATCACCGCGAGGTACGGCGAGAGAGAGAGAGAGAGAGTGTGTGTGAGATTACGTGAGTGTGAGTGAGTGACGAGAAAACGAGTCAAAGAGTACACGAGTGAGATGGTATGAGTGTGAGAGTACAGAAAACACTGCTTGTTAGCACGCCAGCCAAGCCACGAGGCAAGGGGAGGGTACGGGTGGAAGGGGGACAGACGCGCCGTATAAAAAAAAACGAAAAACAAGCCATCTGCGCAGGCGCATTGTCTCACGCACGCGATTCTCTCGTTTCTCATGGTCTCTTGCATCAACAAGAAGAACCGGCCGGTCGTTGCGTTGCATCCAGTCGATGGATGTGAGGGAACGAACCTTACTTTGTCTCGGGTCGAACGTGTCAAGCCGATCCTATCCATACACCGACCGGAGGCAAGACTTTCTTTGTAAGTCGCGATGAGTTTCAACTGTCAACAGTTATTTTCGAAAGTAGGTTTTTTAGTTGTTTTCGTTGTTCAAAATATATGTTACAAAAAACGTGTTTCCTATGCAGGGCTGTTTTAAGAAAACGTGAGGCCCCCATTTGTCCGTCAGTGTTTCAGTTTTAGCATCATGCCGTTATAATATTTCGATACGTACTCGGTACTTATGTTACTCAATAATGTTGCATGTTTTATGGAATATATATCAACCCATTAAATGTACTTTATTAAATGCAAGCAAATTAAGTTGCACCATTGCACTGTTAGTTTTCTGTGGACCGACAGCGGTAGCACAATGGTGGCGTATTCTACTGTACTGCAGCACATTACTCGAATAACGTAAATCTTAAATTACATAGAGTTAGGGTTTTCAGGATTCTGGAATGGAATCATATCACTAAAAGAAAAATTATTGCTATACACTATTTGATGCTAAATTTAGAATAACTGTCATTGAATTTAATATTTTTTGGGGGGGAGATGTGGCCCCCTGGAATGTGAGGCCCAGGGCAAGTTCCCCTTTGTCCCCCCCCCCAAAGAAGCGGCCCTGTTCCTATGTCTCAAATAAAATTAATTTCGTATTGTTTTTTTACAATGAGTTCGTCATAAAGGATGTTTAGAGTCCAATTTTAATAGAAAGTGCCTTTTAGAAAATAAATATTTTTTTTCATAATAAATTAATATCAGTCTACTATATTATTAATGTGTTTTATAGCTATTGATGATATCTATTAAAAAATGACAGCTGAAGCTAACATGACCTGACGTATGGATACGTGAAAGTAGATCTAGTAAATTTTCTAGCTGTCACATATAAAATATTAACTTTAAAATAATATCATCATCAGTTACGCGTTTTCCGACAGGTTCGTGGTTTATCTTGCGTAATTGGTGTCTATCGATTATAGTTACCATTTCTGAAGGAGAACTGCGATGAAGTATCTTACGTCCTAAATACGTACTAGAGAAAGAAATTCCTGACCTTGTCAGAATTCTTCCAAAACCCACAGAATAGTTTTTTCCCACCAAACTCTATTATGTCTGTCTCTCTCTATCCATATGCTCGACAGATAATGTATTCGGCGGTGACCTTGGAAACCCCTAATTACCAAGATCATGGCCGTGCCTCCCCTCCAGATCTCGTGCGTGCCCCTCCTCCAATAAATCGTAATCAGAGGGAGCTAGCTTAGAATTCCCCCGGTCTGGAGAAAACAAATATGATCACGGACTTGTTGACTTGTTTGAATATCTAATTGGCATGCTAACAGCGGCATCTCGCTGAGGAGTCGGGACAAAAGCGGCATATGGGGCTTCTGACAACATTGATTTTCGATGACTTGGTTGTTAGCGTCCGCTTCTTTCAACCACAACAATAAAACACTTTTGTTTCAAAGTTTCTTGCAAATGTATATGTTAACATGGCTTGGTGGCCAAATGCAAGCTTGCTCTTTTGTGGGGTTTCCTTTTCCGTCAAATTCCCGGAAGAATGAATTATGCATAGAAGTTAGTCTCATCCAGGACAGAAGATTATTCGAACCATAAACGATTGTTTATAGATGACATTAAAATTCAATTTTTCAAACAAAAAAGCATTTAGTTTTTTAAATCATATAACGTTTGTTTAAATCACAATTTTCGATTTGTGGATATAATTATGTTGCTGTCGTACCACACACGAGTCAATAAACGCAATTTTTTCTCTCTCATTACTCAGCTGTTAACGAGAAAACCGATTAGTACAAGGGAACCAAGAGAAAGCTTTAACCAAACTAAAAATAGGGGAGGGAAGGAAATTAAAAATAGCCCGCGGTGGCTGGAAAATGCCAAGATAATCTCCGAGAACTATTCATGAACCCTATGTCCCTTGATTTTCGCTGTAAAGTGGTCAACGGAGATTTGGATATTGTAAAACGATAAAGATGAATGGCAGTTACTGTCAAAAAACTTCAGCACGAGTAAAACTACACATTATCTCCAAGCGAGTACTTGACTGTGTTATGTATGAAAAAGTTACACAAAAGATGTTCCGTGTTAGCATAACAGCTTACACGCGATAAACACGTAGTTTTAAATGAAACTTGAAGATTGGATTAAATGTAGGAATCTCTTTCTGAAGATAATCTAGTATTGTGATTAATGTGTAGGGATTTGTGTAGTCTCAAAAAGAATAATACAAAAGTTTTTAATTTCTATTCAATTGTCTAGACCGCCTCTGTGGTCTAATGGTCAGAATTACTGACTACAGATCCAGAAGTCCAGGGTTCAACCTCCAGCGCTTCCAGAGTTTCTGCGAAGCAGTGGGTCTGTAACGGGGTCAACTCGGCCTCTTGAGGACCAATGAGGAGATACTTGAACGAAAAAGTAGCGAGTCAGATACCTATCAAATTTAAATAAAATGTATTAAATCGTTTTGGATGGCAGCCATACAAAGATATACAGCCAGACAAATATATTATTAAACAGTCGTTTGAGTTAAAGGCCCAAAGTCCAACATAATCCTGAGGAATAATATGTTTATAATTTAAATACTTTATCTAGATTAGAAAGTAAAAAGTGCGTCCCAATTTCTAAATCAACACCATTGCAAGCTTACCTTGCTATATTCCAGTATGGTATTTCTTAATCCGTCAAGGTGATGTCAGGTTAAACGGACTTCTGATAAAGATTTTTAGTCGGTATTTTTCCCATTGAAAATTCGATTACTATAAAAAAATAAAGACTTAACTAAAGAGAGTGTAATTTGAGTAAAAATCAAGTTTACTTATTTAAATTACTGAGCTGTAGGCTAAACAGAAAGTGTAAAGTACATATTATAATCACAAAAATAGTTATAAAATAGTTCTATGTTTTGAAAAATCACTATTTGTATGTCTTCCATGGTATTAAAAAAATACTAGGCCTATAGTTAAAATTAATGCAACTTTCAAAAATAAATTAAAAATTGATCCTGGTAGCAGGAGAAAAGGGGAATACTGCAAACATAAAAATGCAAATAAATAAAAATTGGTAAATTTTATAAGTCTGTACTGCACCTACCAAGTGAGTACTGTATATCTGATTGATAACAAAATACTAATATTGCATCAAGCTTTTCCCTTGTAATAAACTTGTTCTAATGAATGGATACTTTTGGTTAAGAGTAGTTTTTTTTACAAATATATATAACACTCAACTCGATAAGTATTGATGTTTTATGAATTTTCAAATATAATCAGAATGTACATAACCCTTACCCCCTTTGAAAACTAAATAGTTTGAATTCCAGAAAATTACTGTATAATTTTCACTGTCAAAACTGGTTTAATTAAGCAAAAATTATAGATTTGAATGGGTAAAAGCTTCAAATATCTTAAATTATAATTATTCAGTGGTACGACGCCAAATATAACAAAAGCAGTTTGATCCCTAATTATGCCTATACTCATCCCAAAGTTTAACCAGAATATTTATAAATACAAGATAATCATGGTATCTACATGGTCTTGTAGACTAAATAGGGTTTGTTAAAAAAAAAAAAGAAGCCAGGTTGAGGGTTGTTTTTCTTAAATAGTTTTTCTTTCTCAGATAAATGCTATCTTGCAGTCACAAGACGCACTTTTAACTTATCTACCAGATAGAAATATTTATCTACCATATTAATAATTATTCAGGAGACATAAGACCGGCCCTAAGTGTAGTTAAATGTGGATAGCCCGAACGGGTTGTAAAACGCTTTGTCAAAAAAAATTTAAAATAAATATAGTACCTGGTTAATATTTTCCGACGATATATCTTATTGTTGTTCTAACTATCTAGACCGTTTTTCAAAAGAAGTTTTGAAATTATTACTTAACCAAACCAAAGAACTATCGTCAAATACAGAGAAGGATAGAAAAATATCCTCTGTTCGATTCGCAGGAAAGGGCTTGTAAAAGACCTTGTAAAATGTAATTGCATACATTTTCAACAATCTTGAGCCACCCCGTACCATTCCTTTTCAACTTTTATTACATTCTCAAAGAAAATGCAAATTAAATTACACTTTATGTAAGAACGTTTTCTCTCGGTATAATTTTGCGTGGTTGGGAAACAGATAGAGGAAAAGGGGGGAATCATAGGGTTATTTTAAATATGGAAATACCTTTAGAAATGTTTCAAAACTACCAACTGTGAAACGTTAAGCACTCACTAAGCCAATGGTTGAAGGGTAATAATTGAATGCATCCTCCGACCAGAGATAAGTATAATGTTTTAAACGTTGTAATATTAGAGCAGAGAGCCACGCTCAGTCGAATCAGACATACTTGAATTAATTGGAATTGATAAAAAAAAACTTGTCAAATGGAATGAAAAAAAACACTAGTAATAAACGCACTTATAAATGCCTTTACAAATAATGGGTAAATAATGGCTTACCCGTGAATTGATTCCTGTTAGGATTTGATTTTTTATGTGTTTGTTTTTTATGGGTTATGAAATGATATTGTATTGAAGTGAAAGTTTTTGCGTTATTATATTAAGACCTATTAACATTTAATTTTACAGAATAACTTTTCTGCACTTTTAACACTGACCTGTCGTGCTTTATTTAATGATTTTCAACTAGTTTTGAAAATAGGTTCCTTTTTATATTTTCCTGAAGTATACAGTTTCGTGCAGAGCCTTTGAAATTGTTCCTGGAGTACTTACTGTCATTAAGAACATTTACAATGTCCATGAAGTTTTGCCGTTTGGACTAGAGCCTTTAACTTCCCTAAAGTCCTGCCATTCGGGCTAGAGTTTTTATCTTGTCCCTGAAGTATTGTCGTATTGGCTACAGTCACTAATACATATTTGGATAATATACAAATTAGTACAATACTACAACTATACTAATTACTATAATAGTCAGTGACAAAGTTTACTATAAAATATAGCTTTCAGCTGTCGAAATTGACTTTGAATATTAAATGCAACAGCTAAACAACATTTCAAATGTTGCCTAAATGCATTGGTGCAGATTTAGTAGCTCTTTGAGCGATCATAAAGGTTCTCCACCGGTGGATCGATTATACTTTGTCCCTGAAATATATACAAGGTTCCAATACAGCTTCCACTGCGTGCATGCAACAGGTAAGAGTAGGATGTGAAAAGGGTAAGGGAAGGGGGGTACTCAGAGGTGAGGAGGTCAAGCAGCCCGAACGAGCGAGTGGAAGTGACGTGATGCGCATGCGCACGGGGCAGGTGCTGGGTGCGGGAGGTTCGACTCGTTCAAGTGGCGGTCGGAAACCGCACACGAGGCGGGTCAACTGCAATCTTTACGATGGGTTAGCGGCTGACTCAAGGTTAATAATTCTTGTGAAGCGTAAGATTGGAGTTACCATAAACCAAACGGAAGAGATAAATGTTGTCTTGAATGCGAATGGATCCCAATGAGTTTGACCAAGACACTTTACCCCGTGTCACATTAAACCACAATAGGTTATTGTTTGAAAGAACGACGGCAATCGTTTGAGCGGGGAAGGGAAGTACATTAATGAAACCTCAAAATTAACGAGGTTCATTAATCGCGGGAAAATGTTTTTAAACCACCCAAGTAGGGCTAATCTAAGTGCAGTAAAGAGGCGTGGACAGTGTTCGACTCCTAGCGACTGCACCTACAGCTGATTGGTTATAGATTTAACAGTCATTAGGGCCTTGACGATAGTCTATAGAGAAAACTTTTTTTTGTAGTGTGCATCACATCCTACTACCTATCTGAGATATCGACATCTAATTACACTTATGGCGTTTGAATGAGGAAGGTAGAATTTAAGAGAAAATGTATTCACATTTGTGTTGAGAAAGCGTAGCGAACCAGCGTGGAACTAAACACCCTTAATACATACGATCACGATTTTAAACCCTACTTCTTCCACCTCAGGGAATTAGTCTAGGGAGCTTGACGTTTATGACGTGTAGTCCATGCCCACCGATGCGGGTGAAACAACTTGTTGGTTCTCTAACGAGATAGAGAAAGGAGAGATGAGGCGTCGTTGAAATAGAACGTCTACACTTGGATTATAAATGAACGTGCTTCGATTGATAAACAAATTATTTAAAAAACTAATCAACTCAATGATATAGGAAAGAGAGGTACAGATTGTTCGAATGTAGTTTTGAAAATATACCTATAGCTACGAAATAAAAATAATAAGATTTTCTTTTTTCTTAAAAGTATGTTAAGTGTTTTCCATTATTTAGGTGAACACACATAATCTTAACCCGCCTCGGTGGCGTAGTTAGCTAACGCGCTAGTCGTTTTGTGGTGGGTTTTCCTATATGGTTTTCCACTCTATCTCCACGCAAATGCGGGTTCACTTCCTCTATAGTCAACCCTCCCAATTCCTAACCCATTAGCGTAATTAGTACTTAAGCGTACAACCCGAACGGATAGTAAGACGCGGTGCTAAATTAAAAAACATATGATCTGTATTAACTAGACAACCTCACCCCCCCCCACACACACACACACACACTTTTTCTATGACTTGAACGAAGGTGGACTGTTCGGTACGCACTAATTAATTTACTGCGAACAATATTAAATTAATTAGTCCCGGTTATTTGAAGGTTTATAAGACAGCGTCTTAGTTTAAAAAAAATTAATCCCCCTTTCCATTTCACTGATGTCCTTCGAAGAGAAGTGTGAAGCAAGCTGTGATAAGATTAGCATAGTTGTGAGTTTGGTGTTCGTATTTTATTACAAAATACCCTCCATCCGATGTTTAAAAAATGTTCTGGGGTGCCTTATAGCCCAGCTCAAATTAGTATTGATTTCAGCGTTTGGGGCACCTCACTCCCTTAATTATCCTACACCGTAGCCCCTAGCTAATTTAAGACTACATCACTCGGTACACACGTTCCGATATTAACTCTCTAAAAAGGTAACGCGAACTATGGGTTCGGCCAGATTGACAAGCGTGCGAGTGAGCGCGCAAGCGACTTGGTGGCCAGACTGGCGAGCGAGCGCGTGATTAGCAGATAGCTCTCGATAGTTGTTGACGAGGAGGCTCCGAATCTTGGCTCAGTGAACTGAGGGTGGTTTTTAACAAGTGATTCATTGTTGTGGTTTTCTCATCCTCTCTCCACGCTAATGGTGATTCTTATTTGTAAAGGCCTACTTTGATAATAATGAAGTATTTTCTAAGCCTATCGATATTAATAAAAATTTCAAAATGAGAAGTTTTCCTAGCACTTAAAATGAACCAACATACAATAATATTTCCCAGCGCCTGTAAACTAGACAATACCGGGTCGAGCGCGTGCGCTTGAAAAATAGAATCAGTTCTATCTTTCAAGCGCGCGCGCTCAGTCGCTCGCTCGCTCCAGTCTGGCCACCTCTCATTACAACCAATGTGTTCTATTTTATATTTTAGTCGCTCGCTCACTCGCCCAGTCTGGCCGCCCCCTAAAGGACAGTGTTTTTGCGGTTTGTATATGGCCAAAACAATATTTTGGCCAAGATGAATAAAATATTATTCAGAAGTAACATAGAGTAATTTTCTTCACATAGTAATCAATAGTCGTTGAATATCCAGAGTACTGCTATGAGCGTAGAGGCATTATGAGAATTTGTTATTATATGAAGATAAAAAATTGTCATTACATTCCAGGAAACCCAAAACAGATATTCAAGAACTGTTTCATATAACTATGTGAAGAAAATTAAACTCTATGCTTCTACTTAAGCAATATTTTATTTACTTTGGCTAAAAAAAAGTTTTGCAATAAAAACTGCAAAAAAAACTGCCCTTAGCTTGCGTTCCCTACATCTCCACCTTAACTCTACCACATCACCAAAAATGTTTACAAATAAGGTGTAGGTTAGCGTGCCTGACTTAACACTGTGGACGAGGGTTATATTCCCAAAAGAGGCTACACTTTTTTTTTTTTTTACTTTCGAAATATGATTTCTAGTGCTCTTTCATGGCGAGGACAAGTGCATTTTAATAAAGTTTCTCCATATTTATTCTAATCAGTTAGCTTAAAATCGCATCGGTGAACACGAGGGTTAAGGCGACAAACTTCATTCTGGTTTATGGGTGTCAAGAAGTTAGGGTTCAAGCCCTGGCTGTGTGTACTGAGGGTTGTTTTATTACAAATGTTTCCCCACTTTCCCTCAACGCAAATTTGGGTAATCTTTTCTTGATTAAATCTTGGACGAGTAGTAAAACATTAATTAAATGATATATATATAAATATATATAAAAGTTAGTGATTTAAAAATGTATTATATTAAGTCTATAAAGTAGGCCAAACATAAAGTTCAATAAGTTATTCATATTAAATTTGAGAACAGCTCAAATTTAAACATAAACAATAAAATGATTTAATGAAAATTAACTTTCTACTATGATCTAGCAAATTGTTATATTAAAAAAACTTGTTATTCGTGAAATAAGAAAAAATTAAAACCCACAAACATCCTGTAAAAAAAAAATGTCAAACCCTTTTGGATTGAAACGAAACTAAACTACGCCTCGTGAAACATTGCCTCTATAGCATCTTTCAACTTTTCCACACGTTGTTCGCATTCCACTTCTAGGCACAAAACTTTTTTTTTTCTTTTTAATTGCTTTAATAGGCAGGTCCAAGAAGCCACAAGATAAACAATGGCTAACAAAAGTTAACATCAGTGAGGTTGCTGCTCTTGACGAGAAGAGAAGATAAACCTTGAGATTGGCATTTCATATCCGACCGGTCGGTTTGCCGTTGCAAATCGAAGCTGTCATTAGAGCCATCACAAACAAATGAGTAGTTTGGAGAGACTGGTTGGAAACAAGACATGGCACAGGGTGTCCACAAAAATAAAAAATAAATGAGCCAAAAAAGATGATTTTTTTTTAACTTGTGTTTTTAAACCTGGCCAGTTATTAGCACCTTGGCCCTCCTGATTATAGTGGACCACGAAACACTGGTGCCAACGACTACCCTCCACTTGGCGTACGCAACCGGTACTCTAACCAGAGGCAATGCGAGGTGAGAGACCAGCCTTGTAGCGCTCTCAGTGAGGTAGAGAACTATTAACAAGACGGCAACACAAGAAAGAGGGTGATTATCAATGAGCTAAACAACTTTAAAAAAATTAATGGCATGAATCCCCCCTCCACCAATCTTATTACCTATCTGGGTTATACCAATCTTGTATAAGAAATGCATCATACTACCCGTTCAGGTTGTATGCATATGTACTAATTACTATAATGTGTTAGGGATGAGTAAGGTTGAATTTAGAGGAAGTGTACCCATATTTGTGTAGAGTGAGAATATAAAAACATTTGGGAAAACACGTAGTCTAATTTTCACATGAAGGAATTTATCTGACAGCTATAAAAGTGAGAAAAGTTCATACATTAATATTGTCTTCTGATCTGCAGCTGTCACGTTTAAAAATAACATTAAATCTAATGTAACACATAATCAATCTTGGCCAACAAAATGGTTTGTTTTGTAAAAAGGTCCTTTATATGAAAATCGGACTGTACCTTGAAATCCTAAATGTCCACTCCCACAAGGCGTAAATTTATTTTTTGATTAAAATGTATCTTGTTTTCAACTTGAATATGATTCTAAGGACATTAATAATTTGAGTATACAAAATGAATTCACATTCATACGGAGGGGGAGTAGGAAAACATTCAGTAAAAACAAATAATAGACCCGATCAGCATTCAAACCCCCAAACTCCAGTACGGAAAACCAGAACAATTATATGTGTTTGGATTCATTAACTTTCATTACAATTTATTTTTGGAAATTTTAAGATAAAAAAAAAGCTTTTGGGGAAGTGAAAGTCTAAATTTCTACGAATAACTTGATATTTAAGGGCACAGGGGGAAAAGAGGGAGACTCCAATTTTAACTCAAAATGAGTTAATACTGCCATCTCTCTGACAACCATGATGCATTTCTAATAAATTTCAAATTGAGATAGTGCTGCAATCTGTTAGACAACCATGTGTGATGTGAATTTCCCCCTTTTCCCCCTGTACCACTCAATTTTGAAAACAAACGATGGTTTTTGAATAGCTCTAGATATCCCCTCGCAGCTAGTTAATAAGTGATGACTGATTGCACGGCTTCATGACGTGACTTGTGGTCATATACTAACAAGCTCAATGACATTTCCTTCCCGCAGTCAGGCCGAGGGGATGGTCCATCATCAGTCGTCAGGTGGGTCCCGGGGGCATCCCACGTGGCTAATTCGCCCGTGATGAACCGGTCAAGAGTTGGTTGGTCGAGAAACGGTGCACCTGCCATCAACAAAGTGTCCCCCTCTCCCCCCTTGATAATAGGCCCCCCCTCTCCCCCGGGGGCGATCCCAAACCCAATACTACGTGATGTGTACTCTCGACCGGCCAGTCGGGGTCTTTTATAAGTAGTTGCTGCGGTGTTAACCAGCCTGCCATTACTGGATACAGGATGGGCCGGAAATATTGCTCACACAACAATTTATTGGACTAGGAAACATTACACACCGCCTTTATAACGGTAAAAATCCTCACACTGAGCTATTTCTTATGGGAGTGCAGATCTGACGCTTTAAAACCACAAACATAATCCTCAAATAAATTAGAATTTTATGTTGTGACCATATTAAAATCAGATAAATACAATTGTTTAAGG